>QNGE01002338.1:35235-118159 GCA_008508345.1 Paragonimus westermani | reverse complement strand
GTTGAATGCAGAGGGGTGAATATTTAAGGGAATTGGGTTGGGCCGGATTTTCACATGATTGTAGCCAAAAATTCTATACAGGATGTAGAACCCAACGCGATCGAGAAACAGTCGCAGCGTTTCCGTCAAAGTTGGCAACGGAATAGCCTCGATTGTCAGCAGTTTCTCTGGCAATGGCTGCACCTCACCCTGACCGACATTGTGACCGAGAATTATTACCGTTATTTTCGCCAATTGAGACTTTGAATTATTGATCCAGAGGCCTGCCTCTTCGGTCTTCCGCGACACCGCCGAAACGTGTACGGTATGTTTTGTCTCATTTGTGCTGCAAATGATGATATCGTCTTCATAGACAACAGTTTTGCTCACTCCGTATGAACGTGAACGGAGCGCCTGAGAATCCGAATGGCATCCGTTTGAAGCGGTATCGCGTTTCTTCTACTGTGAACGCGGTTTTATCTCGGTCCGATTGTTTGATTGGGATTTGCCAATATCCGAACAATAAGTCCAACAGTGTAAATACCCTAGCGTTCTGTAGCTTGCTGAAAATCTCTGCCACCGCCGGGACTACCTCGACTTTATTGGTCCTGATCTCGTTGAGCCGCCTGAAATCGACACAAAATCGAAATTTATCACCAAGCTTTTTCGCCAACGAGACGGAAGAATTGGTCGGGGTACCGGCCTCTACGATGATTTCTTCCTTTATCATGTCCTTCACTTTACGTTCACTTTCAGGCTGCAAGTGTATTGAAGTTTTTCGGGGGCAAAATGGCCGAAATTGCTTCGACTCGAAGGGGGTTTCGTGTTAAACTCAATCACAGCAGCTATGCGGATCCCGATCCGTAGTGAATAATCCCCGAAATCTACGTATCACTTCATTCAGTAAGTGATCGTCACAAGTTGGCATTGCTTTGGGTGCGATCACTTCAATTTGTTCAAACTGGGTTTTGCGTTTGCCCACTAACGAGAAAAACCCCGTATTTCGTTACCAGTTTATCACGCTTCAAATCACTCACGACCTCAACGTGATCAGGAAAATCCGCTCCCAAGATAGTCCGTTCTGTGTTGTGGGGCAATGACGAAAGGATGTTTGACTATGTGATAACCGAATCGAACACAAAATTCTGCCAGTCCAGCAACTTTCAAAGTGAACTCACCGACCGTTCGGACTACCATCGCACACGATTGCAAAATCTTTCCTGTCCTCGGCCCAACCATTGAAATCGCAGCCCCGCTGTCAATCAAACAGTACTACAAGCTGCCGCTGACTTATAACCTAGCTTGAACTGGTGTTTTTCAACCACCCCTATTACCGGATCTCTCTACACGAACAAAGAAAAATCGAGGGAACGTTTATTTAAGTACGGCCTTTTCTTGCCGAGTAAGCAAAATTTTCTCCAGTGTCCACGTCTTCCGCATCCGTAACAGATGTCGCCACGGTTCTCCTCCTTTTCCACCTTCAAAGCCGCAACTTTCTGAGTCAATTTTTCCACCGGGTTTTGAAGGTCAGTTCACTCGGTTCGCTTGCCTCCACCCCGTTCACTCTCGCGGAATTTTCTGCCAGCAGTTGTTGAGCTGCATCCGCCAACTCTTCCATCGTCATGAGGTGTGCGATGAGAGAAACCCTGAGATGAACTCGGAGCGTTGGTGGCATTTCGTGCAAGAACTTTTCCGCCGGCAGGCGTTGTTCTGGGTCCTGGCCCAAATGTGGCAGGACTCTTGACAGAAATATGGCGTAAACTAGAGCGCCGCCTGCTGGTACAAGTCGGGCGCCATTGAACCGCTTCATTGCCTCCTAGCAATCGGCGGGTTTGTCAAACTCGGCGATCAGCGCCTTCCTCGCGGCGGCCCACCCCAGCCCTGCTCTTGGACGGCATCCGTGGGGTCACCACCTCTGCCCAGCCGGCCTCTACTCCGACCGCCTCCGCCACGTCTTCGAAGGCCTCCAGGAAACACCGAACATCCCCGTCCTCAAACGGCTGTGGCCACAGGATCCTCTCTCTTGTATCCTGGTCACAGCACCAATTGTTGTGAAGTGAGGAGGCGGATGGCACAGAGGCTGTTTATTAGGAGGGACCAATACACGAGTTATGCGTCTCAACTGGACTACGAAAATAAACATCAATTCGCACACCACACTGATCTGAGGATATTCCGGTCGCTTTGGACACCAACTCTTAGTTCCCTCATGTGGCGAAAGCCATTCCATGTGATGCTGACCTCCAATGATCCTTCCCGTATCTCTTCCGTATTTGTCCCGCGGCAATTTCGATCCACGCTGTTGCCTTGCTGCTGAATAGTGGTGGTGTGAGCAGTATAGTGCGACTGTCCATCCTAACTCCACCGGTTCCTAGCAACGTATTTCATGGGACATGGCCGACTGAGGATGTACCGGTACTTCCGTAGTGAGAGGTGTGCGTCACTATGTAGGCTGTTCGAAAGTCTTCGAGAAATGTTAGGAGAACACACACCGATGAAGAAGTTCGTGATGGACAAGATGGCCGCGCAAATTATGTTAACCCGTGTGGTGTTTGGCTGCGACATCATGTTGTGTTACTTCCATGTACATGACGTCGTTTTTAAGCACGTAGTTGGATGAAACTCGCCTGTCATATTCGTAAAAACACAAACTCTGTTCGCTTTCGTTATCCGTTTCACCGAATGGCTACGGTAGACAGCGAGGAAGGGTAAGTTGCACCCTCACATCGCACATCGTATGTTTAAACGTGACTGGACTATCATCCGCCAAACGGATAGTAAGTTTATGGATTACCTGTTTTGTTGTTGGCTGTACATCAAGCCTAAGTGGGCAGTTCATGCAGAGAGCAATGTTGCCCTCTTCATAAGTCGTACAAATAATGGGATGGTGAATGTTGACTGATGGTTTAAAAACAAAACGCAACCTAGAGACGACCTCGCTGTTGCAATTAGAAAAATATGGCCCCCAGAGCGGGTGGCTGGTGCGAGAGTTTGAAATGTAAATCATCTACTGATGGGACCGCCGTGCAGTTATCGATGCTGACTGGTACGTCAAGAACATTGGTTGTTAAATGATCACGTTCGCAAATCATCTTGTTCGAAAACTTTCGAACAGGCGGACCTCACGACCCAATTTCGAAATTGTAGCTGGACGCAATATGTGTGGTTCTATAGTAATCACATTGACCGTTGCAGTTTTGTGTGCAAAATGGCGGCGTCTTCTTGGTCGTCGACGTCATGCACAGTATTTGTGAACGCCATTTTCACCGTCCAATGTGGCTCCCATGCATATATATTCTGTCAGCGTTTCGAAGAAAGTTCTACTGCCACGGTAAGTCTTTTTGCAGTGATTATCTCCGTATACAAATGTGGTGTACACATTCATGGGCGGTGACTGGCAGAGTGAAACTTGCCAATTAAACGGCTGGTTGGCCCCTATTTTCGACCTCTCGCCACAGTCAACTTAAACCGTCATTATAAAGCCCTTCATAATTTACTCTCAAAACTGCAGAACTACATCAGCCGCACTGCAATGGCCTCTTTTAACAGCATCATTGCATTCGCGAATGAAATAGTAGAACGTGCTCAGGCTGGCTCATCTTTGTACGACTTCCTCGGTGTTAAACCTAAAGGCTGTTAGCAACCGAGATGAGTTAAGAAGCTTGGAGCAGGATTGCCATGTGGACACTGCGGTAAAGCGTTCCAGATCGACAGCTATCGCTACGATGCCGATGAACTGGCTTTTCACTCTCACTGTATTCAGATGACCGGCATAGTAGATTGTCCATCCTGTGGAAGCCAGCTTTAACGTCAGTCACGCTTGTAAACGAGCAAAACAAAATACGACTCAACACCTCCTGGGGGTGAATCCACCTTGATATAATTGATGAACGTGAGGTCCTTCACATATGTGTGCACAGTTGCAGATATCGGATTCGATGAACGTGGTGACGAAGAATTTATTGTATACACGGCTTCAGCCATTCGGGAGGACACCGAGAACGCATGCAAGCCAAAGTTCTGCGTCCAAGAAAACCTGTGATATTGTGTACCGTATTTTACAGACAAACAGCTCACTCGTCAGTTTCCCCTAGTGTTCGTTCTCAGTGTTTCCACTCATCTACCATTGTGTTCCCACGTGTTCCATCATAGCTTATTGCTTCCCCCCTCTCGTAGCTATGATAAGTGGTCGGAGCGGTAGTGGGTGGTTTCGTATAGGTTACCGTTTCCCTTCACTCATAAGCCAGGACAGTTGCAAGGAAATTTCGTAAGCGATAAAGAAACTGAGAATAACACAACATTACGAGCAAGTTGTATTACTCTAAGTTTCAACCACCTCGACTGGCCTTCCTCAGGAGTTTTGAAATCGAAATCAATCCGTTTATCAACAACACGTTAAACACGACACCGAAGCTGTTCAACTTCATTCGTACTAAATTTGGTGCGAAAATCTTATGAAATTTTCTAAGCTTTGCAGTATACAAACCGCAGTCGGCCGGCACCACACACTGGAGTCGTGCCAACTCCGGCATGGCCAGACGGACAGTCGTTTGAAAAATATGGCGAACTCGCATTTCCTCAAGTAACATTACGTAAAACAATAACTTACAATAAATTCCACGCTCCCCAAGCTACCTCACGCCTACCAGCCTAACGTCTGAAACCCCTGCACATAACGAACCCAGTCTACCACACACTGCACCCCGTGTTTCAGCAGACCAAATCTCTCTTTTCTCCGCGCTAACCACTTCAATGGGAGAACACGCGCCAGTTATCACTGCATCACGACAAAAACAAGGAGGACAATTCACGAAACAGAAAAATATATTGTGTACTGAATAACCGGAGCTTTCTTCCTTCCACTCGTCTATGTCCCCCGTTTCTTATGCTGATTAACTGACTGGAGCAGACCGAGATGACATGGCACATCACCTGTGAAATCTTATCTCTCATCACTTTGCGCACCGTGCGATCCCTATTTCGATCTATTGCCCCATGAAGTCACCGTTTGATAAGGTGGTAGATGTTGCTTTCCAATTCCGAGGGATAGTTATGTTCTTTAGCGTGAGCACCTATAGAGATCATGGATAATGGTAACGATGCTTTCAAAAGATGGCTTTGCACAATGGTGTATTCATCGAACGAGCTTTGTTATTGATGCTCAGCCAGTTCACCTCACCAGACTTCGTTTCCTAACACGAAACCGCATGCTATGCGTACGCATTTGGCCATTGTTCGACCACGATGGATTTTCGATAATATGCGGGTCTGAGAATGTGGTGTAAGGAGGATGATATCCAACTGTCTGCTCTAAATATTGTGTGTGTGAAAGATTTTTCAACGCCTTCCGATAGATCAACGGGAATTCATTCCTGATGGTTTTGCAAATGGGATCTTCCCTCGGTGAGGCACTTGTGGAAAAGACTGAGTAGGCCGATGATAGAGGCTGCCAAATATTATTCAATATTGCTTGCATACGTATCATGCGGTCGTCCATTAGAATCATGGTTTCCTCCAACTGCATCATTCGATTGTCAAATCGATGCAGCCTTCGTTTGACTTAGCTCTGAAAGTCTTCGTTGGTGGACTCATCAGATGCCCATGATGCTGACGGCGATAAAACGGGTGGGATGTTTCCACACAAAAATGATAACCATCCCAAATGGCATCATACTAACTCCGGTTGATCAACATGCGCATGTAATATGGTGCCATACAAGAATGCGGCTTACCTGTTGACTGCGTCTAATTGTTTCATAGGAAAATATGAAAACAATTTGCCGACATGTATCGTTGGAGGAGGCGCGCTTTATGAAACGTCGCTGTCAGATGACGGTTTGATGCGTTTTTGTCTAACAGCAAGTGAAGGCAAACAAGACACTTGTATTCCGTCTTGTACGCTGGCAAAGGAGCGTAAGTGGTATCTGTGGAAGTGATATCCGATTCACGTTCTGCCCTCCGCTCGTATACACGCGCTTCCTGATAAATGAAACGGCATAATAAAACTTATCGATGTTTTTCAAAATATGGACCTCATGTAACTGAAATTCAGCCACAGGAGGCTATGCGTGGGATAACAAAAATTTCGTTGTATTCGACTGCTTCGTCGTTGGCCAAGCAGCCATCGCGTCCCTCAGCAGCCAAGCATGGTTAATAACCGCAACTTTTCTCGTCATCAAAAACTCAACAATATACTATCTGTAATTTAAACACATCATTATGTACCGGTTCCTGTATGAGTTTCTAACGCAAGTGACGTTTTATAAGGTCTCAGTGACGACCAGTTAAGAAGAACAAAATGTTTGTTGTAATTTGTGCAAGAAGGGAATGATGACGAACTCGTCATCAACAGAGATGAGGACACAGTTGCACATGGTGGAGGACAAGGGCTCAAATTTTTGGTGGTGGATATGCCGGAGGCCAGGTGAATGCAAAGATCGGATGAGGGGAAAACATGAGAGCAGAAATCACGCACGCGTACGAAGGGCTCACATAAAATGACGTCGTTCTGTTTTTGGTAGACACAGTACGGTTTGCTGTTTATCATAACAATTGTCCGGAGGCACGCAAGATATGTAGAACTTTGCGCATACCATGAACACGTTGCGCATACATTTCATCAGGTTACGTAGGTTGGTTTTGCTCGTCGATGCACGGGCGCACCGTACTTGAGTGAGCATAGAATGAGCACTTGGATAGCCGGCTCTTTCCTTCCCCCTTCAAAACGCACGACGCTGTTCATGAAGCTCTCGAGGTAAAATGCCCAATATTGGTGCAGCAGTACAAACCGCTGCACATCATCACACAGGTGTGTGAGGCAATGCACATTAAAAACCGATTGGTCGTCCCCATGCAAATAAGCAAAATGGTCAACAAATTTACTAGACAAGAAACTGGTGTGGCTAATTGGGGAGTGACACATGCTGGGGTGGGAAAGCGTACAAATGGAAAGAAATAAGTTAAGGAAATTCTCATGCACGGGCTAGAAGAGGAATGGACGCATAACCACATGGTCCAATTATAAAAAAATACACGACACTCTTTGGCTTTAAAGCGCTCCAAATTGGTAAACATACCACATTTGCGAGGAAAATACATGGGTAGGTGGGAAATTGATGTCTTTAGTTTCGTCTCAGCAACTTCCTGCATGCTGCCGGAGAGAAGCAAGTTTAAGCTTTTCTCTGGGAAGAACCAAGTGTGGGTTAATCGTTTTATGACATCAAGGAAAACAAGATGCGTCGGGTCCAGTGGGAAATCGACAACCATGTCGGGTGGCAGATGAAGTGACACGGTGTTCCCGATATGATGACCCGACCAACATCTTTCACGGAACGACGAGTCTGTGCGAGTGCCATAGGACGTTGAAAAGGACGTCATCCGTCGCGAACTGTAATAAACGCGCTTTTGTACACGCCGGTCACAGCCATAGTAACCAGGGTGACTCTTCATTTGCTTGACGTGTCTGCGAGCTGGGCATTGCAAATAACACACTGAATGTCCATATGAAGGGTTAAATGAAGGCATTCCAGCGTCAAACCAGCACTGAGTGCTTCCATCATTTCGGACACAAACGGCTTTAGGTATTTATTAAAGGGATCGGGGCGCCAACAACCGCAGTAGGACTCACTGGCAAATGGGGTGCTTGTGTAACATGCAGGCCAGCCGACTCTTCTCTGGATGCCCGTGACTTCGCGGGTCAACCTTCGGGCAACGTGGACGCACCAGGGGACAGCGCTCTTCCGAAGTGAAGGTTCGAACAACAGTTCTGGAAAGAGAAACAATACGAACAAACATAAGCCGATGGCCCAGTAAGCCATGCACACGACTTACACAAACGAAAGCTAAAACGGCACCGACAACACAGCAGCACGCCCGTCACACAACTCAAATTAAATTCGTGCGCGCTCGCTGGTTTCGGTTGCGCGTTACACTTGTAAAGTGATGCATACTGCGACCGAAGGTGAGCCACAACTAAGTACCGGGATAGTCAAACAACGGTACCCTGTTTGTATTGACTTGCATTGTGAAATGGTCACCGCTGGTAAGGCGCTGACGGTGGTGAACGCTTCGCAGGCATGTCGGTACCCCTATATATGCATAACATCCATTGGTGAGAACTGTCTTGTGAACATTGTGAGAAGTCCTGCAGGATATGCGCAGATCAAGCAGTAAAGCAGGAACGAAGGAGTTCAGTAAAGTTAACAGTGATCTCAAGCCAGTAGCTGTAACCGATTTGGAGTAGATTGCAAACAATCGAACGGCACCGGAAATACTAGAAACTATGGGTGTCTGAATGACTGCAGCAGCAACGAGTGTAATAAGGATGAACCTACCACCAGGAATGAGATTTTGTGCAGCGTTTAATTCAAAAAACAAATGTGGTGCTGAGAGCAACAGGTGCGACGGTTGAACCACTTGCAGTAGGTTCGTTAGATATTTCTGCAGTAATACATGGAGGAGATATGCAATGTCTAACCGACAGGCTGCACTAAGATTGTCGGTCGTATGCTGTCCTCTTTCACCCAACACGATGCATACTTTAAGTTCAACGCGCGTAACTTACTTCTTTAACGTCTGATACATCTGTGGGTAGTCCATTAGCTGTACCATCGTTTCACTCCACTCATTTCTGTTGTGACCACTGATGAGAGCATTCCCCGCGATTTCCGTGTTATACTTATAAATGATTAAAAGTTAATAACACTTTGAACAAGCGGAAAACATGAAGTACAAATAACATGTTTACAAAGCTTTCAACAGATTTATCAGTGAAGACAGACCTAAAAAGACACAACACAACCGCACTCACCGTGCGCGAAATAATTGGAACTGCAAACGTGCCCTTGCCGGATACATCGATTAAATCAAAGGTGCATAAAATGGTGGTAATCAAGAATCCATGAAGGTGAAGTGGTTTTAACATGCTAATTCGCTTAAGCCTTTTTACAATGCGTTCAACAACAGAAATGAGCATGGCAATCATTCATTCCGTTGTGATTCGCTTACTGTGTAGCCGACTGCTGGCCGGATGTTGGCTAAAACCTCGGAGTCGACCACGTGTTTGGTGGGTTTTAGGTGGGCAGTGCCTATCAATGTCTTTCGTTGAGCAGGTCCCCCTCTCCACATTCCAGCGGACATCATGTTTCAATGAAATTGTAGAAACGTTTTAAGAGCGAATGGCCAAGCATTCCAACTACAACCAAAAGAATACTCCAGAATTGCTCAGTTTTTGCACATATGTGTAAGTTGCAATATGTTCACCAGTGTATCTGTCGTTAACAACTTTATAAAAAGCTTGGTCTTCCTGAGCCAACAACGAATGAATCGCCAAAATTTTGACCTCGTTTTCTTATTTAAGTGCACATTCCTTATTTACGCCTTCAGAAGATTAAAACAAAAAACATCCAGTAACAGAATGCAACGATTTCAAGAAGTGAAGTGAAGTACAACCTCAGAATCTTGAAAGCCGTTTCTGCTTTCGAAATTACACAGATATTTACGGTCTACTGATTACACGCAGCTTTCCTTGCTCCCGAGTCCCTCCCAAGTGAACTCCCAAGAAGTGAAGGTAGCATAGTTAAAATTATGGGTGACCTCAACCCTGTTATACGGTTGGCTGTCACATCATATCGTCAAATCAACCCGGTAGACAGGAATACGTTCTCAACTATGATCAGCTTTTTCAGGTGCAGTGTGCTCTATCTGAGTACCGACCCTAGCGCTGTATCCGAGGCGTTTATAAAACACCTCAGGTTTGCGTAGATATTTTATTTCAAAAAAGACAGAAACACCGCGGTATTTGTGACACATGCGGAATACCCACTTCAAAGCGGTGAAATGAGGAAATATTTATTTTGCTTAATAGCTGTGAAAACAACCAAAAATTATGCCAAGCAGCCGAAGAGAAAGCTGTGTTCAACAACAAACGAAAGATCGTGGAATTAATACAGCCTTTGAGACGAAGGAACTCTAATAATGATCCTACTATGTGTGTAGTAACTTTAAATGGTGAAACCATCATCTACCATCCCCTTACTTTTTGTGAGGGACTCAGTCGACAATTTTGCTGCTACTTTTAACATTGAGGAAACCCCATCTCCGCTACCTCCTATTGTGGAAATAAACATAAGCCTGGGTCATATTCCCACTGATGTTTTGGATAGGTGAAAGCTATCATCAAATATCTTTGTCGGTCCGGTTCGGAAGATAAACACACGATTGCTCTCAAACACGAAGAAGATATTCCTTCTGTTTTGTTTTAACCTTACACTGTTTTACCGTTTATTCATTCTCCTCCTCAGTAGAAAATCTCCATGTCCAAGTGGCCGCTGTGAGGCGTTAGTAACAACCGCCCTGTGAATCACAATTCAGATCGTTACAGGACACTTGGAGGAATAGTATTAATTAGCACTCGTGAACACACACTATCATAAAATCCAATAAGGTGCACTTAAAATGGGTCAAGCAACAAGCAATTTGCTTGGGTGGCCCGTTAAAATTCTTTAACGATATCACATACTCTCTTGATTCTGGCGATGCACTTATTATCATAGAACCGAATGGATAGAGTGACTTCGATGGTACATCATATGATCGCGCCTTGGGATTAAAATAACATTGTTCGGTTCACGTGACCCTTTCCTCGCCCAATTTGCATCCTTCCCCGAGGGCCCATATAAACAGTGAAGACAAGAGGGCCTACGCGCCAATGCGACCAGTTATCACTGCAGTGAACCGAGTTGGTGATTTCCGATTAATACTTTCCGTTATGTACATGAGTGATATGTGGGGTGGCAAACATGGAGAAGATTTTGTTTGCAAACCACATTGAAAGTGTCTAATGTTTTTCATTTGGGGACCTCAGTTCCTGTTTATCAACCATACCATAACTTATGCCATTCGAGAAATCGACGAAAGTTGAACAAGCAAACTCATCGTTGTTGCGCATGTTTGTCATACACCAGATGACTTAATTAGGCTGTATGGTTTTGAAAATCCGAGCATAATTTCAGTATGAGATGTGGGTGTATAATTTGGATTTTTTACATTATCGAGAATATTTCTCCACAATTAAACGAAACTAAACGGATATTCTTTTCACCTCATACTTGCTTGGGTGTGTAAACGCCATGCATATGACCTCGATTCGATTATTTCACTCATCAGAAAATAGTGTAGCGAAAACCTCGTCTTCGGTTATTCGTCATCTGGCCAGTTACATAACATTAGTATGAAACTTACTTGTCTGGGCGATGCAAACAAGAACAAACGTCAAGTTTTAGTGAGGCCAGACACGTCATAAGCACACACGGAAACGATGCTTTGATACGATTACGTTACAATTATGACGCAAGTGGAACCATGGCGTATTGATCGGTCCTGGCGTGACCATGACGAATTCAAAACCCAGAAGGGTACTACGAACGCAACCCTTTGATCTACGTAGAGACTAACTGTGGCCAGCCACCCTTGGCCTAGTCTAGTTCATGTAACTTCAACGCAGTTAGCAATAAACAACTATGGTCGCTACAAGGGGAGTTAGACGGCGAAGACGAGTATCTACGTTGTACGTGACTGAATGATGAATATTTCCCGGACCGCACTCAAACTGGTCATCAGGAGAATAAGCAGATTTTGAGGATAGTCATTTTGTCTGATGGCGTAAGGTAGCTGTCCAAACAATTTTCAAAACGCTGAACGTTTTCACTGACTCTGATTCCATTCGGAAGCCTGTTCCGAATATGGAACTAGTCTACAATAAAGAAGTTTGCTCGTATATTTTTCCGAGATAGCAGGGTTAGCATGGCAGAGCCCTTATTTCTTAGACCATATGGGCAGTTGTCTTGTAAATAAACGGCAAACGCTGGGGTGATGGCATCCTCATACATGAGTTTATGAAATATGACAGGCTCAAATTTAGTCTGTGCAACCAAAGTGGATCATCAACAAGATTCTGGCAGCGTTGCTTATAGATGAACAAAGAAAAATACCCTGGGAGGAGTTTTTCAAATGATCATCGAAGGTTCCTCAACACAACCCAATCGGACTTGTTCAGATGATGGTTTAATGCGTACGTGCACTAAATTAACGTTTCCTTAGGTGTACGCAGAAATACCAGACGCGAAATAAAAATACAAATAATTGCGAAATCGAAAATACATTATGCGATAATTACAAATGGTCTCGATCGGCGTTAGACGACACCGATACGCGAAACAGCTAGGGAGGATAAGGATCCGACTGGGGAGCGCGCGAGCAAGCCGGAAGGAGAGTGTGTGTCGCGCTTGGCGGGCATACGTCGACAAGCATGTAAACAAACAAGCGCGATCCTATGCATCAGGCAGACGGCAGGCAAAGATCCTTAAGGTGCTATGTACAATGTGAGCTAACATTTTAAGAAGGATTTTACACATCGTACAGCAGGCGGACCGGGGATATCTCTAGGTCACTACACAGCCCCCCTCCAGAAGTGTACTGCGAACGAAACCCTTCGATCTACGTGAAGATCAACTGTGGCCAGCCACCCTTGGCCTAGTCTAGTTCATGCTGCACCAGTCTGCAGCTGGTACTGCAATTCCTAGACGCCGCAAGTGGAGGAGTGTCAACAGTTCCTAGCGAGCTCCTACTCGAGTGTCCTCTCTTACGGTGTCGAAACGAATGGGGGAGTTGAGAGTTCGCATGTCGTGGTCCCGGGGGTAAACGTTGTGGTCGCATAACAGTATTCGCGTTGCGAACTTCGATCGATCTAGGACGCAAGCGCTTGCATGGAAATAAAAAGCGATATGGGTAATGTTGGGCACATGTACAAATGACAAACGTACCCGGCGAACATGAATACGCGGATATGCGTAGGAACGCTTTCCTGATTTTCAAAGAAAGGTTCGCGATTTTTTGGATTTCTTCTTAGTGCTGAAATAAAACAGGACCTAACGAATCCCAGTCATCTACCAGACGTTTAGGCTAATGTACCCAACGACCCGAACGTGTTACCGTAGGTGTTGGCGTAGTTGGCGACGTTGTGTTCGAAGATGAGGGGCTCGGACAAGGCTGTTCAAAGGCCGTCGCATGCCTGGCTGCAGGATACAGAAAAGCATTGGAGGCTTCCTCAGTCCTTTCAAAGTAGGCAGGCTTCAGGTGGTCGATGCTAACGGTGTCCAGAATACCCTGGCGCTCGAATACGCGGAAGCGGTCTTTCCGTTGAAGCACCTTGAGTGGACCTTCGTGAGGTTGCTCGAGAGGGCGCCGTGAACCATTCGCGCGAACAAACACGTGTGTGCAGTCGTGGAGGTCTTTGGGAACAAACACGTTGCGGTTTTGTTCTCGAGTGTCCGTGACGCGGAGGCGGCGAATATGCGAAGCAAGTTGCTTGGCGTAGGAAGCATCGCATCGGAGTGCGTCTGTGGCGGGCGAGAAGTAATCACCAGGAAGACGCAGCGGTTGGCCGTAAAGGGGTTCGGCGCTGGAAACGTGAAGGTCGTCCTTGAGGGCCGCGCGGATGCTGAGTAAAACCATTGACAGGGCTTCCGTCCAACGGATTGCACTGACGGCGGCAAGGGCTGTTTTTATTTGTCGATGAAAGCGTTCGACCATGCTGTTCGCAGCCGGATGGTATGTCGTAGTCCGTGTGCGATGACATCCAAGTGCGTTCAACGTTTCCGCAAAAGAACCGCGTTCACACTGGTGGCCTCGGTCGGTTGTAACCGTGGCCGAACAACCGTGGGATGCAACCCAACGCTCAACAAATGCGCCTGTCACGATCTCCGACCGGAAGTCAGGTATAGGGACGGCCTCTGGCCATCGCGTAAAACGGTCTAACATCGTCAAGATATAGGTCATGCCATTCGAAGGTGGCAAAGGACCTACAATATCTATGTGAAGATGCACGGGTCGAGAGGTGATCTAAGGGTATCGGCCAATCGGGGCCGGTACGTGGCGGTGTACCTTAGCTTGTTGACAAGCTAGGCAAAATCGCGCCCATGTGCGAAAATCCTTTTGCATACCGGGCCAGACGTACCTATCGGAAACAAGTTTGGTCGTGGCCCGGATGCCAGTATGAACAATGTTGTGTAGCGTGTCAAACACGCAACGTCGTAAGGCTGGAGGTACGATTGGACGAGGGTGTCCAGTGGAAGTATCACATAAACTCGTTCCCGGTGCTCTCGGTAGTGAAAGATCCGTGAGGCGCAATGATGACTGCTGGCAGAAAGTGTGGAGATCGTTTCCCGCGCGTTGTGCGTCAGCCATAGCTGACAAGTCGATAATGTCCTGGCCAACAAGTGTTGATACGCGTGACAGAGCGTCAGCCACAACGTTGTCACTGCCAGAGACGTGGCGTACGTCTGTAAAGAACTGCGAGATGAAATCAAGGTGGTGCACTTCGGGGGGTGAATGGCATTCGGAACGATTGCGGAAGGCGTATACCAACTGTATGTGGTCATTGAAGATCACAAATTGGCGGCCTTCGAGGGCGTATCGAAAGCGACGAAGGGCCGAGTAAGTTGATAGTAACTCACAACCGAACGTGCTGTACCTCGTTTCGGCGGGTAGCAGGCGTCTGGAGAAAAATGGAAGCGGTCTCCAGGTACCATCGACGAACTGCTGGAGTACGGCACTAACAGCTATGTCGGAAGCGTCTAAAACTATGCTCGTGGCGACGTAATCGTTGAAATGGTGAAGCATCACTGCGTCGGCTAGCGCGTCTTTGGTGCGATCGAACGAGTCGACGGCTGCTTCTGACAACTGGACGTTGCCGGCGGAACGGCCACGAAGTAAGTCGGTCAGAGGCTGTATGAGTTGCGCGCAATGCGGAATAAAACGGCGGTAATAGTTGACCATGCCGTTGAAACGACGGACGGCGGCCAGCGTTGTAGGACGCGGAAAGTCGCAAATCGCTTGTACCCTGTCGGTCGGAGGCCGGATGCCGTGCTGATCTACATGATGCCCTAAGAACTCGACTGCTTGTTGACCGAAAACAGTTATCCGCATTCACTGTGACGTTATACGCTGCAAATCATTCGAAGAGCGATCGCTGATGATTCTCGTGCTCTTTTTCGGAGGCGCTCGCCACCAGAAGATCATCGATGTAGGAATGGACAAAGTCGAAACCTCTTGTGACGTCATCGATAAATCGTTGAAACGATTGAGCGGCGCTCCGGAGACCAAACGGCATGCGTAGAAATTCGAAAAATCCGAATGGTGTAATCACCGCGGTTTCGGCAACGTCGTCTGCGGCAACTGGGATCTGGTGGTGGGCACGAATCAGATCGAGCTTCGAGAACACACGAGTGCCTTTCAGGCTAGCCGTGATCTCCTGTATATGCGGGATGGGGTACCTGTTCGGTACCGTGACGTTAAGCGTGCGATAATCTCCACATGGGCACCAGTCTCTTGACTTTTCCGGCACCATATGAAGGGGCGAAGCTCAGGGACTATCCGACGGGCGAATGATGCCAAGCTCGAGCACGTGTTCGAACTCGGCGCGCGCTATCTTCAGCTGATCCGGTGTTAACCGACGAGCTTTAGCGAACACCGGTGGACAAGTGGTGACGATGTGATGCTGCGTTGCACTAGTCACTGGCGGCAGCGAGGTCGATTTTCTGAAGACGGTCGGAAATTGTTCGACAAGAGAAGCGTAAGTGCTCGTGATAACCGGGCTATACACGGGAATGATTGGAACCGCGTTGGTCAAAGTCCCAGTAACAGACAAGTTCGTTTTACGGTCGACTAGCCGACGGTGTCGTGTGTCGAGTAACAGGTCGAGGTGCTCGAGAAAATCGATGCCAATGATTGGCATTTGGAAGTCTGCTACGGTGAAAAGCCATCGAAAAGTGCGGCGAAGGCCTAAGTTCTAAGTGTGAGAACGCTGGCCATAAACGGTAATAGGCGTGCCGTTTGCTGCACGTAAGGTTGATTGCTCCTGCGTAAGTCGTTCGCGAAAATCTGGTGGGAGAACGCTGATCTATGCACCAGTGTTGATGAGGTAGCGAACTCCCGACTCGCGGTCTCGAATGAAAACAGGCGATTTCGGAAGCCAGCAACATCGGTCGCCGCGACGTGCTGGCGGGCTAGTTTCCCTGGTCCTTTTTGGAGAAGGAGCAAGGACTGCGGCAGAATCGAGCACGGTTACCAAACTGCTGGTGATACCAGCAGTGGTCGGGGTTGGCACTTCTTGTGAGTATTCGTCGTCTCCTAGAAGTCGACCGTGTGGCTCTTTTGTTAGGCTTACGTGAGAGTGAGTGCGGGCGCGAGCTTCGAATGCTAAGCANCGAGTGCTGAGCGCCTGGATCTGGCGTGTGAGTTCGTTCACACGGTCGGTCAGGAGTGCCAGTGGTTCCGGCGCTGGTTCGGATACTTGGGAGACCTGTTTTCCGTATGTCTCCCAGATACGATCGGCGGTATCAGCCCATTGCGACAGGGCAGCTTGAGGGTTGACGCTAAGGATATTTTGCATTTCCCTAGGGAGTCGCTGGATCCATATCTCCTTCAACAATGACTCCTCGAGCTGAGTCGGGCCTGCGAGGCGTTGCATGTGGCGTAGAAGCTGTGAAGGCTTCTGGTCGTTTAACTCGGTGAAACTCAGCAGCTGGGCAATGCGTTGACGGTCCGAAAGGCCAATGCGCTTGATAATGGCTTCCTTAAGCTGGTCATATGGTTTAACGGAGTCTGGGAGCTCCAATATGTCGTCTACCTCATCAACGATATGAGGCGGAAGAGCAGCAACCACACAGTGGAACTTCGTTAGTTCCGTGGTGATGTTCCTCAACGCAAAAGCGGCTTTTAACTGTACAAACCAGCTTCGAGGACCGTTCTCCCTGAAAGGTGCGATCACGACTGAAAGAGCACTGACGAAAACGTCTGGCGAAGCAGAAACGCGTTCCTGCATACTTCGATAGCAGCAGAGATTAAATTGAATAAATAACTGGAAAAGTAGCATTAACTTGCGTCAGAAAAACACAATATACGTGCTGAAATAAAGAAAACGTACAAGCTCACCAGTTTTAGTGCGTACGTGCACTAAATTAACGTTTCCTCAAGTGTGCGCAGAAATACCAGACGCGAAATAAAAAAACAAATAATTGCGAGACCGAAAATATATTGTGCGATAAGTACAAATGGTCTCAATCAGAGCTAGGCGACACTGATACGCGAAACAGCTAGGGAAGATAAAGATCCGACCGTCGAGCGCGCGAGCAAGCCGGAAGAAGCGTGTGTAGCGCTTGGCGCGCACACGCCGACAAGCATGCCAACAAAAAACGCGACCTCATGCATCAGGCAGACGGCAGGCGAAGATCCTTAAGGTCCTATGTACAATGTGAGCTAAGATTTTAGGGAGGATTTCACACATCGTACAGCAGGCAGACCGGGGGTATCTCCAGGTCACTGCAGTATTTCGAACTGACCGAGTTTGTTACATAACGCAAAGTTGGTAGATTCATGTGATCCAGTTCTGTACGGCAAAGTTTGTTTCATCATTACTTAATGTTGGCCGAAAACTAAGAGCTGAAATCAAGTTATCGACACTTTCTTGGTGAAAAATTGTCGTGCTCGACATGAGAAACTTATATTAATAGTTTACGGTCGATATAATAGGTAAACTGCTGGCCCTGTAATAAGTATCAACAGAATTTCCCGCCAATCTGGGCGTCAAGAATTTCAATCCTGGAAGTGTCGTATCTCGCTGGTTCTAGCTGTGGCTCGTATGAGCGAGAGAAAAATGATCGCAGTTCACTTTAAGCAAACGGCCAGGAGGCACCCGCGATTGATGAGCTGAACACGTCAGCCATGAGAAATCAAACATGTGGGGGTCAACGTATAGGTGAGCAGGGTTCGAAGCAAACTGAACCCGCTTTAGTACCCTAGTATTCCCGCAGTGCGTATGAGGTCAGTGTGATAGGTGCGCTGGAACTTCGGAGTATACGCTATGGAGACCACCTCGGAAGTGAATGAAATTCGTTAAGGAGTAACGGAATTGTGAGGCCTACAGAGGTCAGCATGACTCCAGCGTAATTATAGTAAATGAAAGGGGAAGAACTTCCTCAGGCAACCCGCAACTTCTGACACTGATGAGGCCTCCAACTTATTGCAGATGGTCCGTCCCGATGATGGGCGTCGCAGCGTCGGCCAGGTTGAATAGCAACCTAAGTCGTCGTCTGAGGTCACTGTCAACAGTACACGATATTTTGCCACAGGCTGTGTCTCAGTTGCGGCTAACGGTAGTGAGCTCGGAGTTCATTAGTGTGGCGAGGCGATATGATGAAGGGAGATGGCACTATCTTCAGCACCGTTATCGACAATAGAAGTGATGTCTGGATGCATATCTATCTCATAAATTGAGCCTCTTTGTAACGGTTTGCCAGCCATATAAATTGCTATCACCCACTAACTGTAGGGTTTGTTTGTTAGGATTACCGGTGAAAGAAGGTGACTGGTTCCACACGCATCACCAGAATTCATTAGATAGAAATATAGCATATATGAGAATCCAGCGTGAACATTTCCCGATAGTATGACCACACCCGCACGGTATTCCATTTGACATGCATTGCAAAGCATCTGAATTGCAATCTGCTTTTATGATCTAACCTTGCAAGTTATGTTGAACTTCCGCAGTCTGCTCAATTTGTGAGACGTCAATCACGCTGTCCTTCTTAGTCATTAAATAATCTGACCCAGTGTATCCACCTCAACTCATTTTTTCTGTGTTGTCTACGAAATTACACGGGCTAAGATAAAAATGAGATAGAGAGATATAGCAAAACTCAAACAGTGTACCTCATTAAGGAAGCATATCATATTTGCCTGCTGACTTTCAACTATCTCACAAGTAAACATTAAATTCGGTCTAACGGTAAACCTCAGTACAAGTGTTCGTTCTTGTCCAGGTTGAGTAAGTCAGGATACCTAACGATGTAAGAGAAGTCATCGCCAGGAATGTAGTTAAAGAACAGTATTTCGTTGCAAATTAAATTGTGTTGTGGGGATCTCCATTTCAGTGCTTATTTTTTGGAATAATTTCCAGAGTACCCAGTTCTTTTCAAAACGTTGAATGACAAAGAGGCGGTCCGCAATACATGAGGTATGTATCGAAAGGATGTCTATCCACTCACCGTCTGTTCAACTTGGACAGTCCCTCCAGCATTTGGTGTGAATTTGGCAAAAACAATCAAGGATATTTCCCCAAGTGAGTGGGCCCATCGTAGAGCTAATTCCTACGTTCCTACGCCCAAGGTTTCCAGCCTTATGTGAACGTGAGTCGGTGGTGGCAGTGAGAAAACGGTGAATCTGCAAACAAACTTTATTTGTTGATTCACTCACCGTTCACAAACAAAGTCCAATGCAACGATTAGGGCGCTATTTGGTTGGACGTGGGAGAACCTTCAGCACAACCGTACAGCAGTCGCCAGAAAGGACGGAAATTTCAGTCAGCCTTCAGAATTCAAACAAGTGTCAGATTGGTTAAACGGCGTTCTTGACGGTACAAGCTGGACATTTTTATCACAGTGAATGCAGCCTACATTAGTAGAGACGGTGCGGATTTCTTATACACCTACGAGTAGATTTGGGATGCCTGCACCAACACACTAACTTTGATGCGAGTGTTTTGTGGTAAACTAACATTCACAGGGTAATGTGAACCGGCGCGGTGGCACTGGCATGGTAACTCTCACGTAGCAGGAAGTTTAGGATTTTGGGAACGTCAATCATGATCTCATTATATCAATCTTCCTCAGAAGGGTGGCTAATTTAGGAGGCCTTCTAACTACGAATTTTGATCATCGGCAAAACTGCTCTCTTGCTGCTCAGCCGCGTGCGAGCCACCCAACCTAAAAACGCCTCCTGATTACATTGCTATGCATCGCGTTTAACCTAGAAATAAGGAAAGGTGAACTACCTGAACTTTACAGAATAGGGCAGATAACCACCGTGAGCATGTCCTGCAGCGCCTGAGGATATTCACAGTTATGTGCGAACATCTTCTGTTCGGAACGAGCCAAAAATTGTATCTAAGAAAAACTGTTATTTGGTAGGTGACAGGAGCATGAAATACACGTAACGAATTATCAACTGTACAATAAATGCGAAATAGAAAAAGTAAACTGCTGGAGGTAGCGTGCGGATAAATGGACGTACCTCTCTGAACGAGTTGTAGGTTGAGGGAGTCCGTCGGGACTAGATGCGGAAGGCAACGCTGGGGCTAAGTCGGAGGTTGAATTAGTTGGAGACGGCTCGGGTGATGCTTATGTTGTCAGGCTGCGAGGTGAGTGGGTGAAAAAATTTGAAGGCGGTCAGTGGAGACCATGGGGTGTTGACCGAAACTGTCGGTCACATAAGTTTTACAGATCGTTTAATTACAGGGAAATGTCCTTTAAACAGTCACTGCAGCGGTTTCTTGACAGTCTGTTTGCAGAAACACGTTGTACGTTTGTGATGGAGTGTCCATGGTGACATTTGCGGCTCCTAAGCTATTTAGTCCAGCTGCCGAGCATCTCGAGGTGAATGTCTATCGGAGTAATTCCGTGATGCTTAAAGAAGAGGTTGGTGATCTGTAAAAATAATGAACACCCGGCCCTCGAGTGCATGGCGAAAATGCACACAGCCCTACACAAGGATAAGAGTTCACGACTGAGGATGCTGTATCGAATTTCGGTATCGCTGAGACGTTGAGAAAAGAATGCGATCGGTTGCCACGTCTCGCGAATTGCTTATTGTACCACCGTGCCTATAGCTGTGTCCGAGGCATCCACAACGATGCTCATGGGTGCGTCCGGTTGTTGGAAATGCAACATGACTGCAGAGGCGAGTGCGTCTTTTACGGTGGCGAATGCCGTGGAGGCTTCGGGGGTTAGGTGTAAAGTTTGTTCATCGCCCCGAAGTAAAGCAATCAAAGGTTGCATGGGGTTGGCACAATTGGGAATAAATCGACGATACTAATTCCCAGGCCCATTGAAGCGGCGGAGCTTGAGAATTGTATCGGGAATTAGCCAGGATTGAATGGACCTTACCTTAGAATCAAGCGGTTTAATCCCATCTGCCAAGATGCTGTGGTATAAAAAATTCGACGAGGCTCGACCAAGTTCGGACTTAGCTCCTTTGAAGGTGAGGCCGTATGATGTCAGACGTTGAAACAGCGTCCGTAGATGGGTTATATGCTATTCGGGGAAAGAGCTATTCACGAGGATATCGTCTATATATGCATAAATGAAGTCTAGTCCACGGGTGACTTCATTAATCAGACGTTGAAACGTCTGTACAGCGTTACGAAGACCAAAAGGCATGCGCACAATTCGAACAAGCCGAATGCACTGGTAATCGCCGTCTTAGGTATATCCACTTGTGTAATCCGTATCTGGTAATAGGTGCGGATGAGTTTGATTTTGCTGAAGACTGTTTTACCTGCAAGACTGGTAGTCAGGCCGTGGACGTGTGGCACAGGGTACATATCTGGAACGGTGACATTGTTCAACCCATGATAATCTCCGCAAGGACGCCAATCACCTCCCGTCTTCTTTGGTACCATGGGCAGAGGAGATGTCCATTGGCTATCGGAGGGGCGGATTATACTTATGTCCAGCACATGTTGGAATTCAGCGCAAGCGATGCGCAGTTTGTCTAGCGCCGGTCTTCGCGGTGGGTGAAAAACTGGTGCGTCTTTCGTTCTGATGTGATGTACCACGTCCATGAAGACGGCAGGTAGCTCGTTAGATGGATGCGTCAACTCCGTGACTCCATGCACTACCACTCAGTATCTATCATCACCGCTTGGTTCAGCATGCAGTGGACTGAGGACAGTCGTGGAAAAAGTAGTCCCTATGGTGGATATACTCGTTAGTGGATCTAGAAGCTTGTGGTGACCCGCATCGATGACCGATCCAAAGTGATTTAACAAGTCCATGCCCAAAATGGCATCTGGCACATCCGCTATAATGAGCACTCAAAGGAAAACACGCCGCAGGCCCATGTCCAACGTCAAGGAGCGTGTGCCAAAAGTGCGTATTGGGGTTCCATTGTCGGCCTGCAGCTTGAAGGGCGTTGATCGAAGCGTGCCATCTTTTCTAGGCGGTACGACACTGACCTGAGCACCGGTGTCCACTAGAATACGTGACCTAGACCTCCCATCGTGTATAAAAAATAGGCGACCAGGAGTAGGACTGCCAGCAACAGTTGTCGCTATTACTTGCTGGTACTTGCGTTTTCCGAGGCGGTTGAGAGAGTGCACGGCTTAATGCATTTCCACATGATGTTACCAACAGTACCCCGTTCTTGAACGCGACCTAGAACGGCTACGTCCCCTGGAGGCGCGGCGAGAGCGAGAAGCTTTAAGAGCTTGGATTTCTAGACAGAGTTCTTCCACTTTTGCTACTAAATCGGGGGTATGCTTTCTGTGTGCGTTCACCTGAAGAATTTTGCTGAGAGGGTGTTTGATGACTGAATCGGCCGATTTTTCCAAATCATCCAAAGAACTCGTTGACATGAATGGAGAAATAATTGCCTGTACAAAGTCAGGCAACCTCTGCATCCAAAGGTAACGCATGAGTTAATCGTCAATCCGGTGACTCTGTCCTACCTGTTTTAACCGTCCCAGCAATTGAGATGGAGTAGGATCTCCTAGCTGTATCTCGCTAAGGACCTGCTCAAATCGTTTCCCTTCCGATACGACAGCACGTTTTGAGAATGCGTTCTTCAGTGCGTCGTAGGTGTGGCTCTCGGGTGGTCTAATCACTAAGTCTCTGACAAAGGGTGAGACCGACATCGGCAACGCGATAGCCAAGTATGTGATCTTGGCAGTCTGGCTAGTGATGCGCGCTAACTGGAATTGCAGCTTAATCTGCGCTAGCCAGTACTCCGTGTCGTCCGGGATATAATCGGGGACACGAAAACTTAAGGCGTTTTCCTTCGCATCTATCTCGGCGAGCTCCGGCTTGCGGACTGAGGTATCTGACTGCATCATTCAAATGTACACACGGGGTACGAAATTTAGTGCCATGTATGAATGCATATAAGTATGCAAATAGGGGAGGAATAATTGGATCTAGCGTATACAAAGTGTGCAATAAATAAATGAAAGCAGTAAAAATAGCTTGTGGAACGGGCTCAAAATACTGTAGTGACGGATCCTGAATTTGTACTCCCAAGGTTTCCCCAAACGTATGCTACCGTGAATCGGAATTCGCAGGGAGAAAACGATGCATCTTCAAACAAACTTTATTTATTCATCTACTCACCGTTCACAACAGACTTCAACGGAACAATTAAGGGGTGCTAGGGAGCTGGATGTGAAAGCACCTTGAGAACAACCGCACAGCAGCCGCCAGAGAGGAAGAGTACGTCGACGGAAAATTCCAGTCGACCTTCAGGATTCAAACAAGCGTTAGACTGGTTAAGCGGCGTTCCTAACGGTAATAGCTCAACATTGTTATCCTAGTGAATGTAACCTACAGCAGTAGAGATGATGTGGATTCACTACACAGCTACGAGCAAAACTGCGATACCTATGCCGGCCCAATAACTCTGATGCTAGTGGTTTGTAGTGAATTTACATTCACAAGGTAATGTGAACCGACGCGGTGGTACTGGCAAGGCAACTCTCACGTCGCGGGAAATTTAGGATTTTGAGGACGTCAAAGGTGATCTCACTGCAATGTAACCCCAATCGTTGAATTTTTTATTGCGTTGCTAACCATATGTCCTATATATTCTAATGTTTTACGTTCGTGACTGAAGAGAGTAAACGAAATGTCAACATCTGGCGATGTATGTCTTCTATCGCTATTGGTAAACTGGATCAAGAGAACTCAGTGTTTTAAATATGCATATAGCACGTATCACCAGTGATTGATTAAAACCGAATAACATAAAGTGTTAAAATATATCAAAATCCTAGTAGTAGACTATGAAGGATATGAAATGTTGTGTTGAAACAATGTAATCTTGAGGGGTGCGATAGACTGATTGGCCGATGTGAGCCTAGTCCTTGAATTGCAGTTCGTTTGTGGAAACAAAGTGACAAAATTTTGAATTTGAAAGTCCTCACTTGTAAAGCCATGTATTGGTTACCTCGTATGGCGGCAAAAAGACAACATGTGTTGCTCGATATTCACCCCCATTTAACTAAAACCGTCCACGGCATATCGGAAGTAAACTGATGAACCACTGACAAACCACCCCTGGTTGGAACTACTTCGAGGACCAATACTTTGGTTTACCGAGCGTGAAACAACCCCAGTTCCAATCACAAAAACGTCTGCAGTGTGGTTCCCCGTCCAATATTTGGTCATTGCACAGCGCTCGAAGACGAAAACACAATCGAAACTTTCAGCCTGACATTTACACTTTGAGCCCAAAAGGCAAAGATGTGGTGCATGTGGAACATTATCTCAGATCTCATCAACACATTAAGTGAGTACAAAATGCTCAGGCGTTCCACCTATCTGTAGTCATCACTACCTGTTCGTCGAAGATAAATCACCTTGAACATGAATTCAACCTCAAATTAACTTAGCGCATAATCTGTAGACAAAAACAGGGCAAACTGACCTCAGTCATTTAATTGGTATTCACAGGATGAGCTACCTTTCATTTTCCAGATATATTTGCTGCGCAGTACAGCGAACTGGTTACGAGAACCTGTGTGGCTGATGGTCGCAAGTGTGATTATTCATGTATGCATGCACTATTGTGGCCGCAAAAGACACTTGGCATACAAAATAGTATATTACACGAACTCCCGTACAAGTTATGTTAAAACATCGGATCATGAACACATACACCCATTTGCAGGGCTGACGTGCATTCACATACATTGTGTAGCAGTACGTTGCCATTCGCTCTGGTGTCATTTCCCCCACAGTGCGTATACACCATTCCGATGGTCGCTCTGGTCCATCGTCTTTCTGTTGTTGTGGCTTTTCCTTTGTTTCCTGATTGTGTGCACTACTCTATTCACAAACGAGGCTGCCTACTACTCAACGGCCTAGATGTTTGTGATGTTCCTGTGGCGAACTGAATGTTCCAGTGTGCTGAACGCTTGGTCAATCATGACCTCAAAGCATGCGGTCTGTCAGACTAAGTTCCGCAATAGCGGTAGGAAGCCAGCCTGTCTTCTGAGCAAGATTTATCCTTACTCAAAGTGTGGACTGGTTCCTTCTTTGGTCTACAAGACTGTAGATGATCCCAGCAGGATATCTATGATGTGCGTGCCAAGTGTGCTTGCTGTGATATCAGAGGAGTGTCAGATTGGACGACGGGGCCCGTTACTCCTCTGTCGTCTTATCAAAAATACACCGCATGTTCCACTTTGTCCTACTGAATCTACGAACACAACTTTTAATCAGAAAAGAGCCACGAGGCCGATTAAAGCGAATGATCGGCTATTGTTTCAACAACCGGTTGTTCCGACCTCTGTTGATACTCCGAACCACAATCATCCAGCTGCGGTGACTAATCAGTAAGCATGACAACTCCAGGACTTATTTTGTTGTCCTATATAACACCATGGTCAATCATGCAGTTGTTCACAACCAAGCTACTCAAAATTTACGATATCTGCAGTTTCACCTCGTCCAAGTTAAATAGAGGAACAAGAAGAATACCCAATCCATTCAGAATGAGGTAAAAACCGTAGATACGGACACCATTGCACCTGGGGTGTTACCGCTCATCATTGGATGCCGATCAGTGATTGTGTCCAATCTTCATAAACATATTTTCCAACTGCTAGTCGAGTTATCTCGAAGTCTCTCCAGAGCGACTTCAAAGACCACTAAAAAGCTTCGATCCTGGGTATACACTAGCGTCGAGTCCACTTCGGGTTATTTCTTATTCCGTAACTGACTTCGAAAAGACAATGGCCTTGCAACAGATCAGCACTGATGAGAATGATAATTCAGTTAGGATACCTCCTCACCTAGACAGATGCACACGTCTGGTGTTCAAGGAATTGATGAAAGTAGGCGCAGGAGCATCGGCCAGCACACTGTGCTGCTCCAATGGCATTCCACAGGGATCCATATATTGACCGGTGTCCATTGTTTTCGTGGTTGAGCCAATGGCATAGTCAAAACACCGACGGTACAAAAGCGTGGAGAGATCTTAAGTACTACGATGGGGACATCTTACAGAAGGGTCGTAAAAGTCTAACTTGCTGTTCATCATCAACAAATGTGAAGTCACGCATATTCTCGTATCACTATGCGAACGAGACCTGAGAGCCTTAGCGAGAGATAGCTTCAGTTTTTCTAGCAAACGTACAGCGATGTGTAACTTGCACTGACCCACGATCGTAACGCCTCCAAAGATACTGGCTGCAACCATGTATTGCAGCTAGCCTATTTTGCAAGCAAGGTTCTATGAATACCCATTGTAGGAGCCTCGAAATGAACGTAGTCCCACCTATCATAGTTACGCAACTAGCAACACGAAGTGCTCGTTTACGCTGTTGAGAAGATGCGGTTTGTTCTCAAACGCTGCCGTATTCGGTTGGTCGGTAACTTTCCCGAGCCAGCCGCTTTCGAAGACAAGCATTATGTTCGAGTCTTACTATTGTAAGAACTCATCAGTAAAGCACATCTTTACCACGAGGGGATGTGAACCTCGACCACACTTTGGCGAAGCAACCGTACTGACCACTGCGCCAGTGACTTCACATTGGACACGACAGTTTTATTGTGTCGGAACCGCCCATCACTTTTGCTTGCGGACAATGAACATTACTTAACATGAGACTGAGCATCGTCAGGGCGATAACGCTTCACTGATGTAGCTGACTTAGCATAGACCAGATTTATACTATCCATAAAAATAGATAAACAAGACCGTTGTTTTTGAAAATGCTTCCGGAAAGCTAAATTTGTAATGTTCACAGATAAAGGAACCGGATAAAAACAAAATATATGTAAAAAAATCACCAATGAAGCAGATGCGAAGACAAGGGAAACTGGTTCTGTTGCAGATTGATCGGTGTGACCAACAGTTTTGGAAAGCACAATCAGTTTATTCGTAAACACGTTGATGTACACATTAATGCGAAACGTCCTGGGGCTTTGAAATGGTTTGTGACGTTTGATTGTGCACGCACATAGCTGTATTAGACGGTAAAAGAACAGCTGGCTGGTAGAGATGTACACCTGAATGCACTGAAATTTGCACATAAGCCATCTACCCGAACAACTGTCCGAAACACTGGTGGCAGTAAGGTTTGTTTGAGTGTTCCTTGAACGTGCCTGTTTGTAGTGGCTGTAGACAGTAAGCACAAGTGAAGTGTTCTGGATGATACCTTCGTCCAAGGGCATTCACACAACGACCGGTGATTGGCTTGGAGCAAGCTATGCAAAGTAGGCCACGTCGAGTGTAGTAATGTGAGTCACAGTAGGGAAGGCTGTCAATTTCATGAAACGCAGATCCGGACAACATTTTGCCACAGTCCTACAAACAGTATGGAAGGAAGAAGAGATGTAAAGAGTAACACACTCAACGAGAACAAAAAACGTCCGGCAATAATGCAGGTGAAAGGGGTAATAAATTCATGGTCGTAAGACAAATAATCGAACTCATCTGTCACCAAGGAGCAGGCTTCAGCTTGCAGGTACGAGTACGTGTGTAATAGGTGGTCGCCAGATGTAAAATCTTAGTATAAAATCAACTGCTATTTTACTGTGAATAATGCATGCAAGCATTTGACAAGGTTGATAACGGTTTTGACAATACTGTCAGAACAGTTAAACAAACGTATAACTGAGCACCCTCAGAATAACTGTAAAACATCGACGCTAGAATAACCAAGTCTTCTTTTGACGATTACTTTCCACCGAAAAAGCTGAGAACATTGTTCTGCTGATCCCATCGCTTCATTTCTGATTATCTGTTCCAGAATGTTGTTAACCTATGGCCTTCTCAAACAGAGTCAAAGTCATGATACTAGTTCTAAGGCGATTGAAATATCAACAAGAACGCCCCCAGATAATTGATTAATCGTTTTGACGACTGTTTCATTAACTGTGTTGAATGCTTTACAGTGGAAAAATTACGGTAAACCACTCGGTGGCACACAAGCAAATGTAATACCATTCAAGGTCTGGTGTATGGAAAACTTAAGCGGTAGACAGCCATGTTCTTCCCGTCAATCCAAAGCGCGCCGGCCGATTTTAGGTGGCACGCCCATATTTTGGGCCAAGTGCATATTTATGGATTTGAGTGTTCAGTCATCTTAAGAAAATATGAATCTAGTCAGAAATCTTCGTTTTTCCACATGCAAGGCAGTCAAATAGGCAAAATCACGTGTGTGGATTACATGATCGATGTATGGAAGGCAGGTATCCATTAACCGTTTCGATGCAGCGAGTTCGCGAACAGCCACGAGCTTGCCACGTCTGCGCAGTGTTCACAAAATGCCTACTAAGTTCACTTTCAGTTCAGCACCTTAGGTACTTCGGCATACCCAACAGGAACGAAGTTTTAAATCTTGCATACTTGTTCTCATCAGCTATGTGACAACATATGGTGTAATATAGGTATCCGACTTAAGGGGAATAACTAAACTTCGCGTGGTTTTGGACCCGATATGTTTTGGTCCATGAAGCATTCTTGAGTAAAACATCGCAAAGACATTAACATCCGTTTTAGCACCTAATAGAAAATCTCGCGCGTATTTTCTAGTGCTAATCATTTTGATTCTGAAAAGTCTTTCTTTGTGTCCGTAGTTGATGTGGTAATTACAGGGATGACTTAGCTGCCCAAGGACAGATTTTTTCGGCCGTTGTGTTGCTCGGCAAAGACACTCAAAAGAAGTTGGTCACTTTGCGTTTGGATTCAACATCAAGCGGGTGTTAATTCAATCTAAAAATCAGATCTGTCTATGTAAACAATGAAATTGAGACAAAACAGGATGACATAAGGAATGTCTCTTTTGCTGAAAAATACAAATTTCAATGCGTAGCGAAGCGGAAACCCATTTAAAAATGCGTATTTGACATCTACCCCTTCTAACATGTCTGGCGTTGGATCGCACATGCCACTGTATTCACACCGGAGGTCACATTCGAATGTGCGTAGTATCCAATAGACTGCCACGCCGCTACTTTGATAAGGTTCATATGCACAATTCCATAAAGGGCTAAGGTTAGAATAAACCTGCCCATTCGAGCAATTTAGATGGGCTATGGTTAATATTAATTAGGACGTAAGGTCAATAGAAAATAAACGTACATAATCTAAACTTCCACTGGAAATGCCTGGGCTGAGAAACAAGTAAGGCTGTGGTTTAAAAATGCAATCAACTGAGTGGCTTAAGCAAACACGGGCTAGGTTAGATGTACTACAATGAGATTGCTTATGACGGCTTTGAATATTGACACTTCCGATAAGTTATAGTTGACTTTAAATTTTACTTCACCCATTTACGATATTTTTTAACACAAACCTTCACCGTCACCAACAGTAAGTGACAAGTTGAAAATTACTCATATTCGTTTGCAGCCTTCCCATTCAGATGGACTTTCTAGCCAGCCTCTTTCGAAAGGAAGCATATGATTCGATTTTCGCTCTCATTAGAACGCGTCAGTAGTGTATATCCTCGCCACGGCCGGGATTAGAGCTCCAGTCAGGCTTTCTGGAGACAACCGTGTTGGCCACTTTACCCGTGACCTCACATTAGGCAGGACCAAATTATCAAGTCTGAACGTCGGACCACTTCCGCTTGTGAGTAGTGATTGGTTTGCCCGATTGCCTCGAGAGGAGACATAGTAACTGTCCAATTTATCCCCGTCGATGACCCTGTGATCAGAGCTTCTGAGACGGGTCGAAATCTTTCCGAAAGAGACTGGCTAGAAGGTCTATCGGAACGTGAAGGCTGCGATCAAATGTGAGCAATGTTCAACCTGAAATTAAACAAATTCCCGACAACTCATTTGTGACTAACAGTGACGATAACGCACCGTAGAAGGAAGCAATGTTTCTACTTCATGTGAGGCAGTACTCTCAATTTATTGATTATTATAACCCACTTCCCGTAAGACGACAATACTTCAATTGGATATGAAACGGAATGCTATTGAACCATTTTGGAAACTGATCTATGTTAGCATTAAAGTCACATTTATAATCACATGGACCTGTTCTTCGTGATATTCGGTTTTGAGTTACGTCAAACGGTATCGTTGAAATATGCTACGATGCTTGGTTAGCAAACCATGGAATAAAGCTTTCGGACAGAAGTACCAGTTTTCCTCCTTTTGTCACTATAAGCTTCAGAAATTCCGGGAAGCGGTCAACAGACTGGAAAGATTAACATCACAATAACCAATAACTAACAGATGCACCACCTCAATAGTTCAAAAACTAGATACACAGCTGAACCACGACCCGTAGCCTCGGTAAGACAGTTTTGCCTGTTGAGGGAAACAATTTTACCACAAACTCTTGAAAAACACCACACAAGTGATATCAGTAATATCAGTGATCAGAATACGATGGAAAAAAATCAGATAACCTGCTTAGGAATTGCTAAGGGTTTTAAACATATCCCAATTTTTTCCCTGCGATGAGCAAAACTACCTGTCCTAATTCATATCGTGCACGAAAACCTTAATTCATATTAAGGGGTATAACGAGAGAAAATCCGGTAAGCCATTCTGCATTGTGTATTTGATATAAGCATGTCACACACGCCTGCACTTGGTCACTAGTGCATGATTAAAATATACGTCTATTGGTCTTTGTCCAACAGTCCTATTTTGGGATGATTTCCTACCGTCCGTCGATCGCTCCTAGAGTCAGCCATCTCGATTCAGCTGGGCTGCATTGTTTTCTGACACTGATTGCTTACCGGTTGCTTACCTGAAACATGTAACCCTAGGAGAATCTTTATTGCTTTCTGGTGTACAAACTTTTTAACCACTCGAATCGCCCACAACCATACCCACACACACAAAACGGCAGTCGGACAGTTAAGGTCAAATTTGACAACAAATCCCCGACGATAAACTAGGAGTAACCACCGGGCCAAAGCGAATCCTATGCAGCTGATATAAAAGTGGGTATTCAAGAGTTGCCCTAATAAACATAGATTACGAGGTCACATAACCATAGATCAGGCTTATTGTGTAGCGAATAAGAAATGACCTATTTCCAGAAATGCTGATTCACAATGTACATGTGACATTGAAGAGTTTCCCTGACCGTCAACTAGATACCCGTGAGCGTATTCATGTTTGTTAATGCGCTCTAATGCAAACACATTTAGTTCGGCTTGCTTGTACGCTCGATGGTTGATGCTATAACCACTTTAGCCGATTTTTTCCGATGGCAATTGATTTACTTCACCTTAGGCTTTCTGTTTATTCGTGGTTTCACTTCTCGCCTGTACATAATTACGTTCTGTCTGCTGAGTATGTAGTGCCTGTTCTTTTGTGGCACACTTGTTCTCCCGTTCTTAATATTCTTATTCTTGCTCTATCCACATATTTGTCTGGAAGTTCTACGTGAATTCGGATGGCAAACAACAGCAGAAAAAAATACCCGCAGTGACAGTGCAAAATTCAAACAACACACCTGTCAGTACGAAATGGCTGCTTTCTCAGAGAAATAGAAGAGCACGTGTGATAACGAAAATAAACGGTTAAATGTAGCAATTGTAATTTTACTCAAAAAATAGCCCAATACACAGTGCTGTATCTTACTTGGCACACGAAACAAGTTCGATGCCATGGAACATCCAGTGCGGTGATATAGGAGTCTGTAATGGGTTGATTGCAGCCACTGCAACGTGTGCCAAAGTGTTCCAAGTAACAAGAACTAGAACAAAAAAGGATAAACACTGTCTACTAGAAGATTTAGCTGAACTAGCTGATTGAGTGAAGTTATAAGATTGGCTGTCTAGCTGGTGACTTCAATTGTGCCTGGGAACAGGAAGTAGTTATAAGCCAACGTCATTTAAATGCTACGCACAGAAATGTCGCATCTGTATGGGCAGAAGTAAGCATACTCATGGAAGAGATTCAATTGCAAAGAGGTTGGGTCTTCGCTGGAATCGAAACAGTAACAGAAACAGCACGTCCAGAAGCTTAGCAATTTTAAATTTGGTCTCCGAATTCAACTCAACCAAATATGCATTGCAGAATACGCAGACTAATTCGAGGGATTGACTGCTCATCTGTGGTGTGGCTCCGTAGCTAAGTCAAGATTACGGTTGCCGCTTCTGGGCATGCCGTCTATTTCGCTGGTTTGAGCTCAGTCAGAGTCTAGATGTTCCGCAACAGAATCTCTTTTAAACAAACGTTTGTCATAATTAGAATGACTTATGTGAAGAAAACAAGTTGAAGATTATACATGTTCTTCGCTCAAACGCTGGACTGTGGAACTGTCTGCTAGTTCATCAAACATGTGTTCTGCTGTTACGGCCATTCGTGCTAACAGATTCGCAGCATTTTTAAGATGGAGAATAAACTGTGCAAGAAACTGGCTGCACACATAGACTTACGAACAATAGATCTTGCTTTCATGTTCATGAACTGTTACGTTTCCATCAAAGCCTTGATGACAGCTGTAGCAGAAGAAGTGATCCGGATGCCAAGCTCGCGACAACGCCACGATACATTTCTTAATAAATAAAGCGTAAAACCATTGGTGTATCGAAAAACAAAGACCCGTGGAAGCGATTTGAACATGTTGCGTGACTTCAAAAAAGGGACACAATCATTGCAGAGTGACATGTTACATAAAGACAGAATGAACTTAGAGTGATGAACCGATATCTGCATTTGTGAACACAGAAATCTGGCCAATGTGTTGAACTGGACCTTGAGACAGCATCCAAAAGGTGGCAGTGAGAAAAAAAGGAAACCAAGAATGTGAACTAGGCTCGTCAGAAAGGAAGGGCAAGAAGTTCATTTCTTGTTTCCCAGACAGCTGGTAGGTAGACACGGCTGAATTGAAATAAAGCATGACGTAATGGAGCATTCTGCTGTGATCTCCAACTTCGGTATGAAATTTAAGCCACAGTTCATGAAAACCAGATACGAAGCACAAGTCGATTTGTCAGTTTCACTTTTGATTCCCCAACTATCCAAAATTTTTTATCACTGTTAACTTAGGCGGCACATAAGGTGTTGGTTAAAGTTGGTCAATAGGTGTGTACATTGAAACGTTATCTCCAGAAGCCCAGCGGACCAACTAGTTTTAATCGGAATTCTTTAATCAACGTAACAACAACGTGTAATTTGAAATTATTTCTAGTTTGGCATGCGTTACCACCTGTATATCTTCACTGTGCTCAGATAATCGCATTTCATGGTTACCACAGTGTTTTCAGTACCAACAATTTTGCACAGAACTTTAAGTGTACGTTAGTTCACAGGGCAGAGAGTCTTAAACTGATTTCCCTCGTTCGTTTGTAATCACTCCTACCCGTACGTTTACCGTTCTAGTTTGAATATTGATTACCGTTGTTATTCTGTATGATGGATGTCCTAGATTGTATACATAGGTATCAGACATGTAATACACGCAATTCCTAACAAGAACCACCAAGTGAGAAACGTTAGTGTATTTTTTCGAGGGAGAACACTACAAAACCATGAAAATTTGCTCAATGTGACTGCAACATAGTGAGGGAAATAACCTTACGTCGTAAGACAGACAGGCGTCTAGCATTGATATCTCGGTGAGTTTGAAACAGCGCGCAAACTCGAAAGGAAAGTACATCATTAAGTGATCCTCGCTAATAGCTGGTCGCGAAGACTATTCAGCCAACATAACACGATGTGGCAATACTGAGCAATGTGCAGTGCAGCATACACAGTATGTGACACAACAAGCGAAGGCCGTACAATTACATTGTCGTGGTTATCGGTCGCGGAAGTGCACACTTCCCAACTAAGCGCCAATGGACAGTCTCGTTATTCACAGAGTTAGCCCATCTGTTGCAGAGTAACTGGCGGAGAAAACGGCGATGGAATACTGACAGCCCATATGCATCTTCCGTATGAGTGAATCAAGCCTCCAATCCATAGAGCAAAACGGAACGAACACACGCATTGTAAACTTTGCATTTAATCGACAGATAGGCGGTGTTCTTGCGACGCCATAAGTGAGTGAGGTTAAGGAATGCACTACGTGCTTTTGCTATCTTCCGAAGCACCTTGTAAGCAATCTTACAAACTGATAAGATGACCCTATCCACGTAGATGAAATGAACAACAGTCTCCAGCGGCCAACCTGCAAGAGAAAAGACAAGGTAATTGCCAACTTAATCTTGAAATAACACGTTACCCTTTGAAGATGCGGTAAGTATACCATACATCATTCCACCGATTCAGTATGGTCTGTGTGGTTTCTACCAAAGAACTAGGTAGAGCAGTGTTGTTTAAATACTCTACACCAGTCAGTTCATAATCAGGTAGAAGCTCCACTCCGAAACTCCTGAGTGCTCCTTCCAGAATATGGTCCACTGCAGAGTCGAGAAGAGGCGGGAGATCGAACACCTTCGTTGCGCGCCAATTGACGCAAAGAACGCCGTTACAATTTCACATAAAACACGCTCAAATATGGTTAACGTTCATTCAAATGAATACAGTTAACCACCACGCTCGATGAAGGTTGCAACAGACCAGGTGGATTAAAGGGATCTCAGCCTAGGAAATGATTACGAAATGCAGCTCCTGTCCTACTGGTGGCGGATTTTAGAGCATTTTGACGATTTGTCGCTTAATCGCCTGTGACCCATGAGTATGACGAGACAAACGATGAGTCGGTGTGTAAGATTTGTGCGAAGCAGCTTATTTGTTCCCCACGATAAAACGCCTGTTTCTTAACTACCTGGTTTCCTGCCTACTAAAAACAACGGACGTGTGTAATTTGAATTAAACATAAACAATTAAAGACTTCCAAACTCTGGACATTCCCAAGTTTATCAGTTTCACAGGTTCAAAGCCTGTTCTCATTACTTCGATCTTTAAAAGTCGAAAGTGCCTCAAGTTGGAAGACACCGTTAACGCAAAAAGTGTGCGTTAAAATTTCAGTTACCACGCCTCCATCATTTGAAAAAGAAAACTTTCTGTGTGTACAAAGTGGTCAATAACCACTAGAACTCCACTGACTGGTTTAAGATTAACGTGATCATCCCGGTCTTTGAGCAATAACTTGCACTTTGAACTTGTAAAGAACATTTCAAAGAAGGTTTGAAACTGATTGATTGCGGTGGACTACTGGCCACACGTGTGACGTGAGCATTAGAGTCATTAGCTGATGAAATTCTTCAATTAAACAGTTGGTCCTCCAAAGAAAGAAGCCTCTAGAGAAAAACTGCAACGAGAAAGCAATTGTCTGGTCAGAAGGTTCATTATCGGGAATTCCCAAGGGCGAATATCTTCAGTAGGAGGACAGTTAGCTATAAATGCATTCAAAGTTGATACCTGAAAGTGGTTGGAAGTTATCTCTTCGATAATCAGACAGAAGGTTAGAGCAAAATATCGTCTGAAAACCAAATGTGTTGCACCGACATGTTAATGTTACCAAGCTAAAACCGGAAGCCCTCAGGCTTTGAACTGACAAAGTGACTTCACCACAGACTACCTAACATACATTTAAGATGCACACTGCGGTGTTCAAGCTTATAACTAAGTCAAACCAAGGCACATCAAAATGAGGTCTCATCACAGACTCAAGAACAGGAGTAAAACCTTTGTAAAAAAAAATCAGGTCTTAGGAAGAGAGTTGAGGAGGTTTGCGAGATTTTGGAGGGGTTCAGACGTGCTAAACAACACTGGGTCAATTTCTCAAATGAATGAGTCATGCATACAGGGTATTTCGAGTAACTATGTACGGGGATGACGGTTGGCTCTTCCTTATCTATAATCCTTCCAACGACAGGATGCTAGCTCTCTGTCTAAAGAAGCATCACTGCACTTAGATAGAAAAATTCACTGACAAAATGGAGGCGATTAATTAAAACAGCAAAATATCAATGAGGGACAGTACCATGTTATAAACACAAGTACGTATAATTAACTAGTCCACCATAATGAATTGATTGTAACCATCTAAGTCGGTAATCTTATCAAATTCGAAAAAAACACGTCAGCTTGATACCATACCTACATACTCATATCAGTCCATTTTAAAAATGGCTGCAAAGTGTCGTTGAAACTCCGTACAACTTTTCAGAAATAAGGAGATAATGTTTAACAGTTAAGAAATTGAACTGGCACAAACATTCGATGACCTACTCTCCTAAAAACAACCGTGTCCAGTTGGCATTAACCTGAAAGACCCCGATTGTGATGAGATCACCCGTCAGTCAGTTCTCCCAAAATTGCAAAGTTTGGCATTCAATAATAAATACATCTCGAATGTACCAGCTTGGACAACAGTCTTCCAGGTAAGATTGAGACTTTGGAAAACAGCTTGAAGACGAAGTCTAACCATATGAATGACATAAAAACAAAGATCCCAATTGGGGATAAGAAAGAAAATGAATCATGCCAGCTAGAAAACCGAGGATTGTCCTCGACTGACCTCCAAAATGGCCTCACCACAGTAACCACATCTCGGGGAAAACAATTTGGCGTGGCAATCCAGGCAGTATGGCTGATTGTCCCTCTCGTAGAAATCTTCTCGGACCAGACAAATTCCACAGCCGACGCAAGTAAAATGGTCCGGGTGCCATTCCTTGTCCATGGCGGAGATTAACTATCGAGAGAGAAAAAGGCTAGGCAGTTACTGCTAGCAAATGCCGTGACGGTGGACTGAGAGTGGCCAAACTGACGGACAAACAACAGTAGTTTAAAAGACAGAGAATAAACAGACGAATGCAAAGATGTGCAACGATTTTTCTTGGCAGTTCCGTAGACTAGGACAAGCTCAGAAGACAAGAAAAGCTTAATTCACATTCTCCACAGAAAGGGAAAAGCTTCAAACTGAACGCTACAGCATCATCGCATCACAACCCACCGGCTTCCCGATAACTTTTCTAACTGTAAAATGATACATGGACCTTAAACGTTACGTGTTAAGTACATGTTAAGAAACGAAAGACCAGATTCTACCGGTCGCTGGTGAGACCCACGAATGACAAGCTCAGAAAATTTCAGCTTCTGTTCCAGCTGCGCTCAGATTACGAAGAAGACTAACATGACGTTTCGGACGATAACGCGGCTGATTAAGACGCTTCAGTTCGTTGATGTAAAACTCACTGACATTTTTCCACCATGAGTTGACTACTTAAGCACGTCATCTGTTTTTCACGGGAAACAATGAACTGATCGAGAAAGGACAGCATTTGTTAACGTTTGATTTACCTTCATAGTTGGCAAGACTGTTTAAACGGAGTCAATGTTATGTTTACTATCGACGAACCAAGGTAAGTTCAGTTTGAGGCACAGAATAATACGTCATCCGTCATAACCTCTGAGGCACACTATTATGCTCAATCCGCATCAATTCCTTCCAAGGCTGAGGACACAAGTACAGACGGTTTACTTGAAGTATAAATAACAGTGAGTGGTAAGTTGCTTCTCATCTCGTTTACACAGATGGACACAGTTCATCCCGGATGGCCAGTTTCTGTACTGGCTATGGTCGAAAGAACTCGAAATTGAATTCATAATGATTCCTGATGCCTACCCTTAAACCGACCACCCGTGAACGGCTTCGTCCTTGTCTGAACTCATCAGGTAGAGACGATGTGAATGGGGAAGTGACCCAGCAAAACTTCGTGTTATGATTCAAAGCTTTCATTCACTCAGTCACCAGTTCTATAAGCATCGTTTGTGACGAGAGAGTTTGTAACCGAGTTATAAGCTGCTTTCCACTTTGTTCATGCGGATGAACACAATCTATCTCGGGGTGCCAGTTTTTGTACTCTCTACGGAACAAATGACTCGTCGTGACGACGAAATCAATGGATGATTTTGAACGTACAGTTTGCACATACGTCAGCTTTATGCTACTCTGCATCTTCAAGCGACGTGATCGTCTGAACAACTGCGAAGTAGCATATTACCTAAAATTCCGGCGCTAGCGAGATATCACCTGTTGACGTGAAGTCTCATGCATGAGTGAACACTCTCTTTATCTCATCTCGTTTTATCACGTCTCCTATCTCTGAAAAGTTTATATATATATATATATATTCCTTCTTTCGTTACGATTTCCTAATATCGTCCGGTAAAATGGAGGTAGGTTTTCTCGACTTAATGAACAAACGACAAGGGAAAAATATTGGTGAGAGATCAATGAACTGTTGAACACAAAAGTGAGAAGACATGATATGGAAGACTTAAAGTTACAGTGGAGTGTACATAAGCCCATAGGTAATCTAATGTGAATCAACAAGAAGTGGATCATAAGTATGAAGAAGCCAAAAACCACTCAATCAGCCCCTAATCAGATAGAAGGTATATTTGATCAGTTCGTTGGGACGAGTCAAATTCGTTTCCGGTCCGATTGCTGTTAACCTAACAGAGCATCCGATTTGTGGGTTTTCATAGTAGGTAGAATCTGCTCAAACCCAATACTAACCTCAAATATCATAAAGTATTGTGTGGCAGCTAAGTGGTGTACTCAAAAGCTGGCACATGTGTATGCCCTGTCAGAATACAAGTAAATGAAATATGTGATTGATAACTAAAGCTGACTAATGGTTTGAACAGGCGCAACCTCAGGCCAGTCAGCAGTCAGATATGTACGCTAACAAAAGATGGCATCAACTGGGAAAAAAAGAACACGACGATCAACGCCTCGTAAACAACTGACACACGAGAAGCGAACGAGAAACTGAACAACATTGGATCAAAAATCAACATTACTGGCATAAGATAAACAGCGCCGTCCAATGAGATCAAACAGAACATCGGCCAACGAAAGCAGGCAATAGAAATAACCAACACACGTGAGTGTTCGCTGGAAATACAGTTCTGTTGTTCACTACATGGGATTTTGATCGAAGTCCAGTCTTCGTTTTGATCTCACAGAAGGCCACCTAACAAACTTAATGACCGTGAGTAGGACAGAACCTCGATGAGTGATTGGGTTGAATGACGCAAGCGAGTGAGAACAGAAGCAAGGCGAAAACATTCGAATGTTCAACGCGCCGTGTCAATATTCATTTGATACATAATCAATTCGAACAAAAACCGCTTCAGTTGTTAAACAACTGAAACTCCGGCACGCCCTTGTTGTTTCCACGTCCAAATGCAACTGGACTCTCAGGTTAGTCGCAACTTTGTATAGCCCAGAAACTAACAAAAAATGTATGTAGTAGCTACGTCACGGTCCAGAACAGTGCATGACGCGAAAAACGATACAGTGTATCCCCAGTTTCTATGTCACAAAATATATAACTTCATTTCTGCAAACGGAAAGTATATAGTACTTTACTGAGAATTTTAAGGAAATGCGTACCGCTCGCTCTGAAGCTATTTGGTTTTGTAAAAGAATTAGGTAATTTCATGTTATTTACCAACAGTGGTGGAGAGCAGCCTTGCAACAGTGAACGTATTATCAATATATGACAATGTTACCACGTTTACCAAACAAAACCTGGTCTTGATGCTCAGAGTTCGCAATGACGATAAACGTGAGTATCAGTAGCAAGCGTCAGTTCAACTAATAAAAATTTGACGCCTAAAAACAACAACAATTCGATCAAACAAAGATCCTGCTTTTTTGAGGGAAGTCGTGTATTTTGTTGCCCAAAAATCGCGAGAGTCGTCATACCTTAGGATAATTTTCCTGAAAACGGGCGATAAGGCTCTCGGGTGATGGGAGGATGTGAAGAGGTGACAATGGTGAACAGGGAAATAGGAATATCACAGAACGCCCCTCATTACCATGGACGATGTGCGGTAATTAGCGTGGTGCGTTTCACACTTGAACTATGAAAACTGAGGCTATTAGGTGTAACACAATATATCGCTAAGTACGTTAATTCAGATCAAGAATAAACTACCTCCTAGATAGCACTTATTTCCAATGCATTCACGATCAACTGTGTGATTGACAGACAACACATTAAGGCTAACTATATGAGTATTGTTATCATGGCGATTTGCAAGACAACTTCACGCTCTGAATTCTCTTCGAAAAGTTCACATCGAGAATGACAAAGATGTTCGGCGCGTGGTATTAAACACGGATGGTTATGAGAAGGAAATTACTGGACAGCCTTTTATATACGGTTTAAAATGACGATAAAAAAAACTTTGTTTCTAAAAAAAAAGGAATTTCGCACACGAGTAAGCTGAAAACATGTGCGTTCGGTTGTTTGTCCAGCTGTATGAACAGCCGAACATCAAAACCATCACCCCAGGTTACGAAATATACCAGTTTCCAAAAAGCTAAAAACTATTAGACGGGACATAGGTCACCGATCAAAATTGTTTACAATGTTTACTGAAAGAAAGATACAATGATGATAAGGGAATGATGTGAAACCCATCCACATGAAAAAAGTCGTCTCCAAATTTTTTTAAGCAAACCGAACTCTGTATAAACGCAATGCTGTTCAAGAAGATTTACTTCAATTTCACAGTCCTAATGAGATGAATCAAATAAACGCAATGAACAATTGCTTTGTTGTGCATTGTGTACAATTTCATGAACTACATGTACACTTGCCCGTAAGACTTCGAGGGTTTTTCAAAATCAACGTTTCAGAATAGATATTGAATCTATCCCTGGATATTTGTGTCCAATGCGGAACGATAGGGAGACAAGTACAAGTTGGTATTGAATAGCGGTTCAAATGTGAGAAAAATAATCCATTACGTTTGGCCACAGAAGAAAAGCCATGAACATTATCTACAAACGCCGGAAAAACACCATTATCCTTAACACCACTTCAACATCGTATTTTCTAAGGCTGAACCTTAATTCAGTCACCCTGCTAACAACATATGAACATTGAATCAAACTTCAACTGACCGTAATATCAAAATATCGCACACTAAATTTAATGATTTCTGTGACTTCAACTTGAGGAGAAACCTAATCGTAAGGTTATCGACTGAAGTTAGGAGAATTGTTGTATCTCCTCTTGAGGCGATCGAGCAATCTGAGCACTACTCACAAGCGAACGTGGCTGAGCGTTTGCATATGATAATTCAGTTGTGCCTCATGTGAGATCAGTGGGACGGTAATCAACATGGCTGGTTGGAGTTCCAGTCCCGGCTGTGGCAAGGATATGCACTGCTCATGAGCTCTAACAAGAGAGAAATTCGAGTATCGTGCTTTTTCCGAGAGTGGCCGACTGAGAAGTCTATGGGAATGTGACAGCTGAAATCAACAGTGGGTGACGTTAAACTTACGTAAAAATTCATACTGCTGAACCACAGGGTGTAAGGCTACATCTAATTGACTTTCAGCCTGATCCTGATATGTTGTCATTGCACCCAGACCATCAATCGCATGAAGGTTTAAACGTACAAGCAACGTTATAAAGAATTCTGCCGAATGATTGGTTCACTAATCACTGACATTAGTTTACTGTTCACGCAAAATGAGAGGAGACGACTGTAAGTTTATAAAACTGATGGAGTGACAGGTCTGAAAAATTTTGGAAACGTGGAACTAAAACAACCAACGACCTCATTTGAATAGCTGTCACGTGGAAAAAGTTAGATAGGTATTAGAGGAATCCATCTTTCTTCTCCAAAACCGTCTCCTTCCTCGAGGAAACGAACCTATCCAACCAGAATGCTCAAAAATACCGTGAACAGTCAAAAGGCAACATTCACTAGTTTTTAAACTGTTCAACCCTTATTCCGCTATGCCCATTGGTGGCTTAGTGACCTTCGCTTTTTTGATTTGAGAATGTTTGTAGGTCGCTATGCAACATATAAATACCGTACAATTTCCTGCAGAATAAAGTTGCTTTCGCGCCCGTCTTTTGGTTTGTCTTAGAAGCAATTAACGCGGACGGCTGCGTTATTTTCTGGACCAAGGTTTTCTGTGTCAATTATATCAAGAAGGAGAATCCGATTTCTATCAATCGCATTACTCCACCGCGTACGAGCCAGGGTGAACAAAAGAACTGCGTAATTGTCAAAACACACGAGGTTGACTCGTCGAGCAATCAGTAATTTACGAAACAATACGAAGGACATTCAACTCGTGTACCAGAGAATCAGAAGCAGTTGTTGAACTGCCAGTTGGGATAAATGGAAATCAGTTCAGCATACACAACGTAACGCATCAATTATCTCAGCTGCAGGAGGGAAAACGCGTATGACAGAAATTTTCAATATTCCCCGGTGGAATTAAGAGGTGACCAACACGTTATGTAGTGATTCCGAGCCGTATTAACTCGCGAGACAATTGCTCGATAGTGTCATCACGCGACCCAACACGTCTGATAAACTGGCAACTGAGAGAATTCTTACTGAAATGCTTGATGGGGTTATTGCCAATCAAATATTTGACTTTTAAAGGGTTCCCTCATTGAATATCTGATTCGGTCACAGTTGCAGAGAAAAATTTTACTTAACACACAAACGCCGTAGAAAAAAGGGAGTAGAACATCTCCAGTTTTTTGCCGAAGACTGGTTTATCTTGTGACACAACACGAAATGTTGAACACAGCTTTTTGAGCATGATTTTCTCCCAGATTGATTTAATTTTCCGAAACTCTGCCATTATTTATAGTCAGTAAAGAAGTAACTGATGAAGTGGGGTCATTCATATAGTGCTAAACCCATTTTGCCGCGTGAGAACGTGGACAGAATTCAAACCCCGGTAGTAGCAAGAGTATCCTAACGAATTCTAACAACCACGAAACTAGAGTTTGTTGCCTGCTGATGATACAGATAGAGCAGAAAGTTGAGATTATCTCTGAAACCATTTGCTCAAATTTGAGTCAAGATTCAAAGGCTGGGAATCACTGTGAACCAAATGAGGCACATCCGATCAGACCTGTTCGTGGGTTAACCGGTAATCTTACTCACGAAGATAACGACAGTTAGTGGATTATGTTTAACAGCGTCTACTTGTAACTGACAAATCTACCAATCCATTCAAGGTAAACATGAGAGCATTGCTAGCAGACAAATGAGTATGCTTACTCCCCGACTAGCTCATACTCTAATAAGCACAGTGTTTGGTACGGTCGTTACAACACCAATCAACGTACCATGCCAACGATAGGCTTTTTACATGCGTAACAGAAGCCTTTCGATGCTGTGATGGCTCCCTGTTGGGCCAACTCGTTCGACAGACTGCTCAGCATGCTGGGAAGCGCAGTGTTGGGGGCATTCGGCTGGATTTTTGCTTGATCATATACCCAATCGGATACAGGTTTAGGGATGGTTCGACTAACCACAGCTGTTGATCGAGGTGGGTAGACATCGGCATGATGGCCACCATGGCCGTTGCTATCGCCTTCATTGTTTGTGTCGACTCCCCCGGTCGTGTCCACTTGGTCTTTGTAAGAACTGATTGTACTGCGGTCCAACAGGGTAGTTGGTTCTTGTTTTCCCATCTGAGAAGTACGATGAAAATTATGAGAACATTATGAAGATGTAGGCCTATAAGCAAATTAGCGTAATTCAGATTTGTGCAGTTAGCTGCCTCTAACGTAGATAAAACGATTGTCTAAACCAACTACTTTAGATTGGCTGAGGCAGGTAGTGACTACCATTTTGTAATGTACACTGGGGCAGTCAAAGTCATACTTGTTATTATCCTGAGGGGTTCTAAACTGTATGCCTCCAGTTGAATAGCACAAAAAGAAAAACGTTCCTTGATCCGGAAGCATTACGTATAAATGCCTTCAACTTTGAGCCTTGCACAATGTAGCTCGGACTGTAGACGACTCTAACGTACTACGATGAGATGGATTGAGAACGTAACCATTCAGGATACACTGTGGCCTCAGAACGATAGAGGTAACCTAGCCGCTCCGAACAAAATTCTCAGTGTCCAAAAGCTTTCATTCCCAATTTTCAAACTTCCGAATTGAAAGCACCACAAAGAACACCCACGAGAAACCAGATGATTCGTTGTACTAAAAACTACCACACAAGTGTCTTGTACTGTAAGTTACAGACTCCTTGAGGGAAGAAAACAGAAGGTCAACGATCTTTGAAAAAGGTTCTAGAAAATCATACTGGTTCATCGATATCTTACCGGCACACTCGAGCAAACGGACAGCTTTAGAAAACCAATTGTGTTCAGCAGAACATACAACTACTAACCTAAGCAAGTCCCGTCTGCACAACGTACTGCCTTCATTTGGTTTGTGCCGCGCATTCAGGCCTGTCTGCCAATGTCCACCTACTGATAACATATCCGCATCATCCGACCTGCTATGGCAAGTTTGATCCCACGCAGTTTCTGCCGACTGGAATGTTTGCGATCACGTGAAGTGCAGCTTTCGAAAGTGTTCCTTTGTTTCTTTGTTTGTGACAGGTGCTAATGACGTCGCAGACTAAAAGAGGTCAATGGACGTTCGGTGCCTTGGACTGAGCAGCACTTTCACGGGGGACACTCTGCTTGGCGACTGAGGATTGAAAGTTGTGTAACAGAACAATGAAGAAGGTCTACAGGATACCTATGGCTTACAGTGACTTACGATTGAAAGGGTCCACGAATCATAGAGCCTAGTCACTTGACTGAGGATGAAATGGTGGCAACCCAATTTGATTATTGTCATTTGTACAACAAAATTGAGTGAACAGCGGTGACACAAACTGCGGTACGTTTTCCGCCACTATGGTTTCTAGGCATCTAAACCGACCTGATGGTTAGCGTAAATATCGAACGGTAAACTCCAATGCTATTTTTCGTATCTTCAAGCTGCAACCATCCAAGATGGTGAGAAATGTTGTTCACTGAAAAGTCCTAAGAAATCTGCGTGTGCACGTAATTGCAGTCGTGAGACCGGTTAAGATTGTAGCAAGGGTTCACCGGCTGACTTCGAAGTTGACGCACGCATCAAACAGAGGCGTACCGATTCTCCCAGTTCGCCTGCCACTAAGGTCAACAGACGTAACTAAGCCTTCATTCGACTGATCATCGAGTGCCCGGCACGAAGCGGTCAAGTCAAACAGGCGCGGTGATTGTTCGTCACGATTACGCGTTTGGTGGATAAAGACACATCCTTTGAAGATATGGATACGAAGTTACGACGTCGTGGGGGTTAATCTCAGGTCTGAGATGGTACTCAACAACCCAGTGGAGCATGTAGTCTTGCTCAATCGTTTGTACAACCAATGTAGATGTCACTAGGAGGATGTACATGAATTTTGATAAGAAGAATGACGTCCTGTTTGACGGGGAAGCCTGCGATGGCGGTATCCTCGGGACCACTGGACTGCGGTCCGATGAGACATGGTGATGTGCTGCCCTCCTTAATTTGTGCTGCAGATAAGTACTTGGTGTTAAAGTTATGGATCAACAACAGTGTCGATCAAGGTTTTAATCGGTCTGAATTTTACACAGGAATGCTCCTTCAAAATCCGAACACATCTGGTGGTGGATTACAATCCGTCAGCAATGTTAACTGAAGAACAAAAAGGATCTTGTGAAATTTTCTGACCACCAGTGCGATGGTCAGGATTAACTCCTTCATTTAACTCCTGTTTCTTTTGTGCAGGGTTAGAGATCGGCATGCATGCATGCATGATTTCTAGGATCTATCAGAAAATACATTGGAATTCATTGCGTCAACCCCACAATTTCACGTAACAGCTGTGACGACATTATTCAACATGGAGTTGTGATGTCAGCAGTATCTCCGACTTGAGAATTGTATTAGTTTCTTTCAAGGACCAGCCGAGGCAAGAGTAGCAAAATTATGTTGATATTCATCAAGAGTTTGTTCAGGAGTGGTCCGAAGCCATGTGTGGCTAGTAAGAATACATTATGGTGATTGGCGTGATGCATGGGTGGATGAATTAGGGGAACGTCGACCTGGGCCAACATTTTGTTGTTGGTATTCATGTTATTCGGGTCAGGGAAACGGCTATTCCTATCGCCTATGAACATCATGTACTTGACGAGGAGCATAAAAATGTACAGTCGCATTGAAGGATGCGAAACTCACGAGCCTTGTTGCTACTCGTCATGCGTAAGTCACCGTCTAACTTCGTAACGCCATCCAAACACGCCTGCTTCCTTCGCATACCCGTTGGTATCGTGGCCATGACCTGCAGCAAGATCACTGGGGAAGCCTTCATGCCTCAAATCAGCTGAACTGGGACTACCTGCAATGATTATAACCCAAACTCAAGTATGCATACGGTATGATTCAGCCTTCCAAGGAAGAACCATCCAAAACAATAACGTACATTGTGTGACCGGAAAGTTCACATTCCACAGAGTTAAGGTAAGCCAGACAATCCCTTGCAAAACCTCCAATACCACCGGTAATATGATGACTGAAATCTCATGTGACTACCAATTCATAGAGCATGTATGTGTAGTGACAGTCAACAATCCCCTGAAATTCTAGAAAAACTTGAAACTGTACGTAGACGCCGGCAAGATTCGCGCTGGCAACACGGCAAATAGATCGCCAGGAAGAGTAATGGATGGATGCGTAGCGCGCTGTTCAGACACGTACAGGTCTGCACTATAAGCGGCGCGATATGCGCCAAATAGTTGACCCGGATTAGTGTGAGTGGCCAAATTCCTTGCCACAAACGGCAGTGCAGCATACGGAACTGGGTGAAAAGTGGGGCTCGAAACTGGGTGCACAGACAAACTGGCCTTTGTTTATACCGAATTTTAAGCAATCTTAGAATACGATGGAACGCTTCTGCTTTGTATCAGTTTATCAGCAGATCGACGGTTGATAACCAACAACACTAATGTTGTTGCATAAAGTGTTCGATCGTTAGAGTTCGGAACGGTCATATCCAATTTGGACCACGCAGATTTAGCTCTGGACAATTTGTGAGGTAACACGGTCTTTGAACCGTACACCAATTAATCTCACTTTTGAAGTTTAAGATAGCTGGATGTGCTCACTGCCGAGTGACTCATTGGACGCATCACTGTCGTCAACTGCTCTCTAACGGTGTTCCATGGTAATGATAATGTTGGAAGCAACTTCCAGTTGAGGTCGAATCGGGAAATCACTGTCGCGCACTGTGAATCAAGTCCCTCGCTCTACAAAACTGACTTTGAATGGGATGAAGACTAAATTCGACGTTGCGGTAAGTTTCCGGAGTGGAGAACTTTTGAACTGCAGCTGATAACTTAGCTCCCATGGACTGGTTGTGAAACAGTGGTTTTGCTTGTACCACTGTTTGTTACATCTTTTGCATATACGCTCCACAAATGAATGAATCTGAATAAGACGCCAGCCGAGGTAATGCCGACTGCGTGTGGTATAGCAACCGCTGGATTCTGCCTGTTTTTGTGGAACGTAATGTTCATAGTCACACAATGTCTATTGGGTTTGCGGAAGGTTCGTCCGCGGAGCGCTCCATCATGAAAAGCAGCAGTGATTGTACGCAGATCTATCTCAAGATCCCATTTCACCTTATTGAAAACGCAGTTCTGCATGTCTAAACCACTGGAGAAATAGAAATCATAAGCGAAAATCAAACACTGAATCAGCAGTCCGTCATCAAGTGTAGCTTGAATCCATTGCACTCTCGGCCAACAATTCCGGTGAACGTACCAAAGTTATCGGTTTCGTCCCGAACTAATTTTCAACAGTGGTACCAGATGATGAACACTGCTTATCGTTGAACATTCTCAGCAGTCACATATTGTGTGAAAGTGGTGAGCAGTTCTGTTCGTAACGCCAGTAGGATGAATCAATGGAACGGTGTACTAGGTATAAACAAATGTCCATGCCACTCACCCTAGGTTGTATGTGAACTTATACAAATTATGATGTCGTCATACCTGAAATAAGACCAATGACGTGGTCCACGAAGAGGTTATTTTGAAAGTCTGTAATCTGATCAACGAATTTTCAGTAGGACACCATCTAAAAACCTTATTTTGTCGAACTTTGGGTAGTAGGTGAGCGAAATGACAGCATGAGGGCTAACAGACGAGGATTCATAAAACAAATACAGTCAACAAATGTCTAGAACCTGCTCTACCCAGTCAAACTAAGCAAGGGCCTAATCAGAAACGCATGCAAGAGCTGGTTAAGGATTACAGTGGGTCTAATTGTGGGCCACAAACATCAAAAATCGTGACCATCCTACGCTCAAGTCCCTAGAATGTGTTTGTAAAATATGACAAAATAAACTCGGCTTTTACACAGTTTTGGCCAACGGTTTTGCACACAGTACCGCCCGCATAAATCGATGGTATGCAAGACAGCTTCTGTTCGACCGGTTGGGGCAGGCTATGATTTATTCGGATATATTGTCAAACTAACGTGTGCGTGTGTACAGACGGCGTAGAACGTGCACACCATGTGGCACATTTTAGTCACAAATTTTGCACATGGAAACAACTCAAAATGCTTCACTATGAATGCCCGATACATGTTTTCTGTTGGCCAGAAGTGGTAAATCGAAACCCTAACGAGGTATCACAGGCTGGAAGTTGAGAATAATGGAATATTTTACACCAGTTGAGAGAAGTGCCCTCCGAGAGAGAGAGAGAAAAAACACCCATGCATATAAATACTTTCCCGTTTGATCACTTCGGTTGGGCAGCCAATTTGTGGACTCATGCTTTCGTGTTCAAAATCTGCTGCGGCTATCTTATGGTTTGCTATCAATGGCCAAATTTACAGGACGAATAAATGGAAGGTTGAATTTTGGTCCAAGAAACAGAAAAACCTCATGCGAAATAGGCAAACAGGCCTCCTATTTATCGGCAGATCAATAAGGATCTCTTAGGGAAAATTAACAATGAAGGTTCGGGTTCGTCTGTAGTTTACGGGGGGTAATAAGAAACGACAAAATCTGTTGCATTGCGATAACTTTTAAAAACAGAAAAACAACACACATTGCCCTTGAAAAGTGCAGTTCATGTCAAAGGATGACACGTCTATCAAGCTACACGGTAAAGGACGTGTGCTCACGTTAAATTAGGATGAGTGTTTTTCACAGTTGGGTCTTATCTGAAAGTCATAAATCTGCCAAGCTACTAATTAGTAATAAGATTATTGTGTCTGACATCGCCAGTGTGATTAATTTCGAACAGATCAAGGCAATGTGAATGTCTTTGATAAACCAAGCTGTGCGAAGTTGACAGACCTGTTATCAGTGTGAGTTGTATCCGTTCCCACATCAGGCTGTTAAACAACACAGAAAGTTGTATAATGATATACTCCTTAAGGGGTTTGCGTTGGTCATACCTGATTTGCACATGCTTTCTTACCTTCCTCTTATAAGAATGAAAGATAAGTATAAACTAATGGATAGGGTTAGAAAGTTGGCATGTTACAAGCTGAAAATCCGCCCCCAGCCTGCACACTCTGCGTTGACCATCTTCTCTACGAGCAATATTCCGTTCGTTGCAAGAAACGGTTGCTGTCAACTCGTCCATGGAAAAAACAGCATTTAGAAATGGGATGTTACTACAATTTTGTGGCAAGGTATGAAATAGGATAAACTCGTTACTTGATTCATATAAAAACGGACAATCTGAACACGATTCACTGGTACTTCTCACTGTAAGCTTGGAGACGCTGATTCGGCCACGGCCAATGTGATGGTGGCGAGGTGTACTGGTCAAACCACATCCCACAGACATGCGAGTCACAGTTCAAGTCCAAGTATGAATGGGATAAGCTCTATTCTGAAAATTTGGTCTGATACTTATTTTAACTTACAGAGTGGCATCTCTGCTGCTGCCTTCTCTGATGTATATCATTACACTTGGTTCGACTCAACACTTCTAAGACCACCCGTCGAAACCATATCGGAGGGGTCACTTAAAATGAAACGAACCTTCTTCAAGTGCTAGTGTATGTCTAGCCTACAACAACATGGTCAAGGCGGTCATGAAAACGTCATCTGCAGATGAATTTCAGTGACTGCTCGATGAACAGGCTCGTGGTGCTACTTCGAATCTCCAGTCAATGTAGCATTTGGGCAACTCTAACCTAATGCACAACATCTAATGCTGATGCTAGCGGGTTTTTGCGTGTTGCAGTAAGCTGGTTTTACAGTAAACTATTCATGTCCGAGTCACGTCCTTTTCTAATCCTTAGTTTACCCTAGCCGTCTTGTATTGCATATACCTATGGTCGATTTTAATTCTGAAACAAATATTCCCACATGCATCTTTTTTGGTTGATTTTAAGCTACCTTCTAACGCTATAAAGCGTGCCTGAATACTGTAGTCATCCTCAAACTTCTAAAGTTCCGGTAAGTACAGAAGCTATGACTAAACTAAAATTGGACGGGAAATCTGACTTCCTGATTAGTCAGTAAAAAACAGTAAAGTCACTTCGACCAGCAGCACTTACGTTAATTAAGGCGTAACGATAGTAGAGCGAACTGCTTCCGATTGGTCAATAGACTCCAGGTATTCTTCTGAACAGAATCATGGATTAGACAAGAAGAGCTGTTAACTACGAGTTTCCAAGGTTGTACAATTTGATGAACCAAACTTTGGACCAACTAGCTGAAAACAGTGTGATCACGATCGTGAGTTCGTAATGCAATCAAAAGGCATGATGTTTGTTAATAACCCTAGCATTCCACTGTCATCAACTAACGTAATTCTTCCATGTTACAGGTAAATCGCTGGTGACCTGGAGTCATTTTCACTCAGTCGATCAGAAATCCACTTTGCATATTGCGTGGTATTATTTGACCGCTTAATGACCTGACGATGAAATGTCAACATATTTGTTGTTCGGCCTGATATCATATAAGCCACAAGCTTGTCTGGCCTAAGGAATGTTTAATAACAATGTACCCAGCGCACACGCCACAAGGAAGAAAGTATTGGCACGCAAAGTCAATCACGACAGTCGACGTGCCGAGAGAATGAATGGGTGTTGTGTCAACTCATGTTCTCGACTATGGTGACCATGTCCTTTAGGTGATTCACTTGGTTTTTGTCGTTATTCTTTTGCTATTTTTCTAAGACACTCCTCGTCCGTCTTGCGATGAACGGTCACGCGATTCACAGCTTCAACTGGTCAAGCTCGAGGTAGTTATGAGTAGATTAATAAACTACTCTATCGACGAGTGATGGTTAGTAAGTCTTTTGGAGAAAAATAGTGGGAATGCGCTTCCAGAAGTTGATTAGTTTTTTGAACATACCCCGATGAATTGTAGGATATCTGCACCAAATTCAGTACGAACGATGTCAAACAGTTGAAGCATGGTGTTTAACATGTTGTTGGTAAACGGATCGAGACTGACACAAAGTTACGAACAAGTTGTAATACTCTACGTTTCAACCACCACGGGGTGCCTTCCTCAGGAGTGTTGTAATCGGAATCCGAACTCGATTACACCCCGGAAGAACACCACCTGCAGTGGTTGAAACGTAGAGTATTACAACTTGCTCGTAACTTTGTGTCAGTCTCAATTCATTTATCAATACCCTGATGAAATCACCTTGTAGAAAGTGTGCGTCTGGAAATTGGCTTGTTCGAGAAGCGTTATTTTTTCCATGAATCTAATGTTTCATTCACAGAAGTAGTGAGGCCAGATAAGGAGTTAACATACTATAAGATGAAATTGTTACCACTCAAATGAGGGGTTAAATGAAAAACGATAATAAAAAATAGGACAGAATTGTCGTGTGCATCGAACATCAGTGAATCAGCCGAATGCGAAGAAGGATGCAATGAAAAACTGTCCAGATCAGCAGGCGAGTAGTTGTTCTCAGTAAACCTCAGCGGAGTAATGGACACTTGCTCCAGCCATGTTAAGTCTCATCACCAAGAACACACATACACTAGGGAATCAAACCCATGACGTGATAATGAGTGTCAGAGCGGAAATCCAGAAGCTAATCTGTTACACCATTGGGTCACAGTGGATGAAGTCACAGGGTAGCCTGTGTTGCACGGGTTAATCACTGGCAGCACCAACGGTAATTTGCGAACTGAGTAGACTGCGTCCGGCAGCACTGCATTAAAAGAGTAGTTCGGCAAAACCAATAACACGAAGTCTAACTGTGCAATGAGGGCGATTTTGAGACCTTAATCAACCGTCAAGATGGAAGTCAACCAACCCATAACGACCTAGTGACGTGCTCAGATATGAACTTTTCATACTGCTCTATTAAAACGTAACCACGTTTTCTAAAGGCAGGTGCGATTAACCTCTGAAGAATGTCGATAAACAATTAACGATATGACGAAAAAACCACAATCTTAGGGATACGTAAATCACTATGTTAGTGTTCGTCCATTGAGGTCATGTGGCTTTGTGCTAACCCTCACAACTGGTGTTAAAACAAACCTGTTTTGTTCAGCTCGTCCCTTTGTGTGACAAACGAGGACATTATCAGCACACCACTTGGCGGATGCATAAGAAACATCTAGAACTGGCCTACCAACTAACTACCGAATAAACGCAATAAACAGACTGGATAATTAGCTGGAAATAATCAGCTATCTAAACCACCACACAGCCGCCACTTACGGTACATCGTTACCCAACAGAATGAAAGGTTGATCAATCTTCCCTCTCCTAATCAACTCTGCGGTAGGCAAGGTCCGAGAATTTACTCTGGCAAGCTGTGAGTTTGATGCCACAGAAATGCTCCCGGTCATCAATGCTCCAATCAGTGACGGTTCACGAAAAGCCCGGATGACCATAGACATATTAGAGACTTTAGTTTGATATAAACTCTACGCCTTCTAAGCTCAAAGTACTGGTGTAAGACTGGTGGGACTCTGTACCTGCCTTTGTCCTCGACGGCGAGTCGTTTAACACGGACGAAAAGTCCATGTACCTTCGTCGGCGCTGGTGAAAACGCCGGTGAAATCACAAATCCCACACTCAAAGTCCAAGGGGCGTTTACCGAAATACGCTGTAAGTGGCATTGGGATGATCTAATTTATGTCTTAAAGGATGGAATGTGCGGTATAACAGTGTGAGCTGTATTATCGTGATGCCGCGAAACATGGAAGGTGTTCACGTGGTTTCTATCTTTCACCATCAACGCCTTCAAAATGTTGGTGGTTGTGGTGGGAACACCGTAAAAGTGACGATGAAGACCTCCGTCATCTCCGAGATGGACAGACATGATCGGCCACAGCCTAGAAATATCACCAGACATGTTTTGATAAATTGAGCACATCTTCAGCATAATAGGTCAGCGTTTGTCATGCTGCACCATGTTTGCAAGTGTTGAATTAAAAACTGGAGACGATGGCTTAGTGACCTCGGGGAATTAAGAAACTCACATTGAGGCTTGATATAGTGGGACGCTCGTGACTTTTCGGTTTTGGTTCAAAGGACATTGTGTGACACGTGAACCGATAGAAATCAATACCATTTCTGTTACAAAGCGGTACAACTCGGACTTCGCTATTCTTGGAAACGTAAATGCTACCAAAAAACGCCCTTCAACTAAACATGACACATGATGGGAGTAGAACGACCCGTAAAACTCCAATCGCGTAATGGCATTGTTAGTCCTGTATTACTTCATGAAGCGTCTAAAGGCGAAGTGTATGACAGTATGCTGTGAAAACGGATGGGTTAGTTCCGTCTACAGTGAAAGAACATGTGAAACGTAAGTGGCCAGCTCAACAGTGAATTACGGATGGCACGTTTCAAGCTGTGCCAACACTATTCAACCAGTTTTTCACAATGCACGCCTTTGTGGATCGTGGCAATTACTGAATTTTGCCTTTGGTGTACATACGAGTAGCAGAACTGACAACAATTGAGAATGCTTAGTCCGGAATGTAATAGACTGTGTCCAAGAAAATGACTGTGAGCTTAAATCAAAGAGGATAAATAGTGACCTAGGATCGATTTCATTCAACGCTTTTGAAATGGAATTCCGTCAAGAGACGAACAAAATTTGCTACTACCATTTATGCCGATGTAGCTGGATGTCAGTGACGTTAATACCGAAAAGTCTAGCTTAGTGATGCGTCGTTTATTTGCCATGGTGACATTTCAGGAGCGTTGAATATTCCGAAACCCTAATTACTAATTGAAGGGGGCGAAGTCATTAAATGGTTTGAAAACAATTAAGTCCTTGAAAGAATACGAAGAGTTTTGATAGACAGCATGCTGTTCGCACACCATCAAAGTCCCTTCAGATTATGCGGTTTGTCGAGGACTGCCTACAGCGAGCGGAAAACGTAGTCTAAGGTTGACATAGAAAATAAGAGAATATGGTGGGAAGAGTTTCAATCATAACTAAAGAATTGTAGAGAGAACAGCGATAGGTGAAGAGTTAGGCTGAATGTTCATTTTGTGGTAAGCTACGCACTAAAGCGATTAACAATAGGTAAAAACGAATTCTAGCCGTCACCATCGAAAGTAAAGATTTATTGTTTTTGTAGTATTCTCGTAGTATCATATATGTTGTTTCATCAGTCTATTTTCTAATTCCTCTGTATTCTGCTCATCACCTGTCAGATATTCCGAATTGCTGCTGTGCAAATTAGGAATCGAGAAGATTTTGACTATTAAAATGCTAAATGAAAGGTTTATGAGCTGTCTGCATTTCGAGCAGCCGAGATTGTGACGGTCAAGAGTATGAACGACATTCCTCAGAAAGAAATATACATACAGATGTCTCCGATAGTATTACGTCATCACTTCTTTAACAGTTAATTGCAAAATTTAGACATACTCCCAGACAAAACCGAGGATTATACACTAGTCACAACCAACCGTCTATTAGGTGTCAGAAACACTGAAACATTTGCAACATTATTTTGGTGGAAGAATTTCGTCTGATAGAAGGGTTATCACAAGCACTGAACACAACAACAATAAGTGCAATTACAGCACGCGGAGTTGACTCATGCTTTATGAACTCGTGAATCGCCAAATTTCCACAGATCACTCACGTGGCAGATGAGCTGACGAATGCCTTGATAAATCACGTAGATTATGTAAATGTTTTAGCTGAACAACACTACAACAGCGTTTTCGTCATCCGTGAAAGTTTTAAATAAATATTACATGTCGGAGGATTACTATCATACAACAATAGTATAGTATAGAATATAAACATGAAGAAGGATTCAATTTGCAAAATCCCCGAGAGATTGTGTTCAGTTACTCACTGTGAAGTAAACCTACTCTGGCCATCAGAAATGTTTGGTTAGAGGAGTCTACAATGCATCGCTTGTTCATGGAAACGTTGTTACACAGGAAGATATCTCTTCGTAAACAATATGAACATCGTTCTTTACTCAGAAGTATCCGAAATTTGTCAAAGCAAGAGATTTATGAAACCAGCTATATCCTAGAAGACGCCCAATGAAAAGAACACAATGTTTATCAGAACCCTTTCACATGTAAATAAAGTCGCTGGAACCAGCAATTTTGCCTGCATTACCAAAATACGAAGTTATTTCTCCTCTCTCCTGTCTATAAACAGGTTAGTGTGCAACTCTGTATGTACGTAAATTTTGTTCAGAGACTGCGTTTGTTGTGTGTAAATATGTATCAAGTAGTTTGTACGTGTTCGATAGCCGATTACATTTTGGCAGACATGTTCTTCCAGAGTTTGCAATCAATTGATGTCTCCAAGGCATGCATATTACAGATTCGACAATCTCTTCAGCTAGGTTTTAGCTTGTACGTAGGCATGTTTATAGGTCTAACCAAACAGTAAATAGTGAAACCGTCACGAACACCCGGGTAAAATGAAGCATATCTGGTGCATATGGACTCACATTTATCACAAATTTTGCATACGCCATCAAATGTTATTAAACATTTTCATAAAAAATATTACCGACTCATTCACGAAAGTTAACACCTGTCATCCGCCATAAAGCGTGCAGTCTCATAACTCCCTATAAGTATTATTTCGTCCTGTGATTTCTCATTTCGTGGTCCCAGATTGGTGAATCAGGACTATTGTAAGAGTGATTTCGATTACGACAGTCCTGAGGAAGACTACCCGAAGTGGTTGAAACGTAGAGTATTACAACTTGCTCACAACGTTGTGTTAGTCTCAATCTGTTTATCAATAACACGCTAAACACGACGCCCAAACTTTTTGACTTAATTCATATTAAATTTGGTGCGGATATCTTATAAAATTTCTTTCTTCAAACCAATGGCATCCTTATAACGTGCACAACATAAGTTATGGATCTTTTTATGAAGATTTTGGGAATGGGTACACAGAAACACCACTTCTGAAGTTCTCACGAACATAACTTAATTGAATGAGTAGAGTTAGAAACAGAGCAAACATGTCGACATTCAATTAACTGTGAACAAATAAATGAATCGTGTCCGGTCAGTTTCAGAGTAGGTCACATGAACACTGTCAACACTCGAGCCTACACTCTGAACAGCAGTTGCGATTCTCAAATATCAGCACAAGGCTGCGTAACTTGATACGGTCGTGTATAGAAGGCCAAACTATTCGTATCAGCCGATAACGGATTACAAACTCAACATCGAGAATAATCGGTCACAAATTCATCAATGTTTTCAGTCCTTCAGTATTCACTCATATGCCACTATTGAAACATAAGATAAAATGTCATTCGCAGGGCACAAAACAGCCATGTCCATGCAAATGATGTTGCCTACCTTTTGGCAATCTGACAATCTCTGATTTGCCAGGGGCTACTCCGGATGGTAGAAAGTACTGTGTGCAAACGTGATGATAACGGTTCCAACTGAAGTCAGACGGACGTTGACCACTGCAGAAATGACCTCAAATGATTTTCAGCCAAATTATTACATTTGAACGTTGAACCAATATTCGTTTGAACAATAACCAGGTTGACCAAACGTCTCAAACGGAGACATTCTAACCAATTACCTGGGCTCAAGACTACTGAGTCAACTCGAAAGCTAGGATCTAATTAAAACTGTTAGGCAATATTGGGAGCTACTTCCATTGGAATTAGAAATATTCTTCCCATATGGAGGATGCTGGAGAAGTTCAGTGAAACGATTTGTCATCAACGTAACAAGTGCATTGGAAACAAGTTCGATCAGAAACTCGGACATTTACCGTCAATGCAAAACTTTTACCCGGAGGTGAGTCTGGTTAACTCAATTGGTTTCCTGAAGAATACACAAATCGTCAGATGAACGTAAGGGTCTGAACCATATTTTTTAAATAGGAAACTCTCAGAACGCGAGGCGGCTTGGATGTGTTTCATTAAAGCTGGTCCACTGCCTTTCATATCGCACATTCCTTCTGACCTTTGGATGTACCCAGAAAAATGGTGAAGCGATCAACCCGTGAATTTGCATTGCGATAAAAAATACCACTAGTAAATCTGGCCCTCATTGGCTTCCTCGTGGTTAGCCAGAAAAAAAAGCAAGTGACACAACTGATTTGTTTGTTGCCACATCCTTCTTGCTCTACCGTTATGCAAATTCATTTCGAAAACAAAGGTTTAACTTACACAAAACATCTAAACAAACAGCAGGTGAGAAGGCAAAAATCGCCACACCTGTGAAAGTGACAAAAGTATATCCGTTGATGAGCAAATAAAACGACAATAATCACCAGTTGGATGTAGACAGCCGGTGTGAACATTTGACAGGCAGAAGGTAGCAATATTGCCTTAATCGGTTCATCGAGTGCGTGAATTGACGACGATTACGAAATAAAACCGAGAGAAAGATTGGACTGAACAACCTGTATTCCAAAGTTACTGTGTCTTGTATCGACCGAATATCCGGTGATAGGGTTGAATGGGTAGGCTGAGTCAAGTGGCCACTTGAATGGAACTAATTTGGCTTCAAACGACTCGAATAAAGACCGAGTTAGGGTTATGAGGGAAAGTGCCCCGATTAGGAATAAATTATCCTAATACCTTCTGGGAAATGAAAAGGCTAGTGAACAAGTTAGGAAAACTCGAATTGATGATCACTTCTACACGATTTCGTGACTAACTTAATGTCAGCTAACTCTTGCGGTGATTATCTGGCCTAAGCAATTGAGTCAGAGACAGAGATCACAAAGCCTGAACCGTACCGATCACGGTGACGTTTGGGCTATGGTTATGTATTGAGGATTCATAGTGGTCCATCGTGTCAACAGAGTAACGGACACCGTAATCATCATAACAGCGAAATAAACAAATGCATCAAGCAAACGGGACTTACAAAATGTTCAGTTACTTAAAATGCGTGCATAGGAAAGGAGTCAAAAACTTTCAGGTTGTTCTACAGTATAAGTTCCGTATGCTTTGTGCACTCAATGTGGTAAATACCGAGACGACTGAAAAGATGCCACGAACTGAGTTAACAAACAGCGCACATGCATGACATGCATGAGAGACACTTTTGTCATGAATTCTCGACTGATAAAATGGAAACCGGTGCCAAAACAAAACAGCACGCTGGGAAAAAATGTGAAATCGATACTGTTCCCAGACTCTCGTTCGGAATACAAATGGCCTCATTAAAATGCGGAAGAGTACACTCCCAGCAGACAATGAAGCGCAGCAAATAACAGAACCAGTCGATAGCACGTGAGCCACGCCTCGCCGCAGGAAAAGCAATACAGAACGTGTCTCTTTAGAAATGACAACTAAATCACAAAATAAGATCGTTATAAAACTGCCATCTGAAAGAGGGAAATGAAGCGTGACATACAACATATGTATTCACATGGTAATAAGTAGCACCTAGACTGTATCATGTCTTAGACAGTTGAACACCGCAGAAGTGACAGAAAAGTTTTTTTAAAATCAACGGAGGAAGAAAGTAGCAACATGAAGAAAAATGCTAATTAGAAAGGTTAAATAGAAATATTGTAGATATAGGCATGCCATTGGTTTCAGTGCATTGCACTCAAAGAGAGCGTTCATAGTATACGAATTAGGTGATCAAAAGGTTCCTAATTGGTTAGGTGACACGCCTACTATATATTCAACAGGACATCCAGGTTCTTGGTACTCTGTCACAGTGTCGTTGCTTGATCATCTCTCAAAATGACCGCGCGCCTGCCAAGCCTATCAAGATTCTCAATCACAAAGTGGCTGACCCCAAGAAATCTACAAGAGAGGGGGCTACGCGGAAAAACAGCCTCAGCTCAGTTGCTTTATCGTAGGCATCTATCAAGAGACAGGCAAACAATTGAATAGCACTGTGTGTATTCCAAGAAATCATTGGCTCAACTACAAGTTCTATAAGTCGGAGCCGATGCAAGAAGCACTAAATGTCTTATAAAAATGATCTCGCAACAGCTACGTGGATGCAAACGTAGAGGTGTGCCAGTGAGAGGATTTGACAAACGTACACCATATAGGATAACGCATTGCGTAAAAGGACTTAATATCACAACATTTGACCGTCACTCTTTATAAATCACTTAAGAATAACAATCCTAATTCGACTTTCAGAGTTGCCTTCACAATGCAATAAGTCGGTGAAGCAGGAAGTCTGAAATAATCCGGTGATAGTGGGAACAAGGATTAAACATCCCACACAACAAATTCAACTTTAGGTTGATTCTACCTTTAGTACAAATATTTCCCCCCAGACAATCTAGCGTGGACAAAGCTTCAGAATGTAATCACAGTCAGTATAACGTTGTGAAACAAGGAACAATTGGAGCATAAACAAATATATCCAGACCGCTTTTAGATAAACACACATGGTGAAGTCGAAACAATCGATATTGTGTGTAGGCCCAAAATCCGTCCACCATGCCAGCATATCAGGCTCATGGAATTTTTGAGCGAGGCGACAGAGTTCACAACCATTCGCAGAAAGTCAACAAACATTTACCGCCCAATTCAAGGAATCACAACAAACCACTACAACGAATAAAAACACACTGTTCAGCGCGTCCGAAAATGAAGAACACGTGTTGCACATCGTCTGACAGAATGCGAGTTGGTCATCAACGACAAAATGCAACAGCAGTTGAAGTTAAATTGAAGAGAAACTAATTTATTAGACTTTATGTAGGAAGTTTGGCAACCAAGTTTGAAATGAAGAAATGTTTTGAAAATTACTTTCCCAGAAAACGATTTGGAACTACAGAATCACAGCGAACAATTTCATTGTACCAGTTGTCATACGCAGAACGCAGATCACGTTTAGATTCAGAGGCACAGGGATGCTAAGAGAGATGCGCTGGTCATCCAATTATTTCAGCCAAGGCTATTTATAGCTATACACCAATACAGGTTGGAAATTAAGTTCAAAAATCCGGAAGACTAACTCAAACAGCTCATCAACGAGTTAATGGTTATATGTGCATGTAAGCGGACCTTACCCACAATTTGCTGAAACTAAGCCAAATCAGACAAATTCATAAGGCCAAGAGAAAGGTGAAGCTTTGACTGTTGGACATCCTGCTGAACGGTAACTTGAAAGCTCTCGATTTTTGATCCATTATACAGAAATGGTCAGAAAATTCTCCTTGCCACAAAATTCAACATGGCGGTAACAATAACTGTTAGTGTTGTACACGTAGTTTGCTCAGTATTGAACTATAATAATTCACTCACTTTTTCTACAAACCAAATGAGGTGAATGTCAAACGCACGTGACACATGCAACACGTGGTACCAAGATGCCGTGAGTCATTATAAAGCCTGCGACACATGTACCCTCGCTTGCTGTTCCAACATTGAATGTGTGCATTGTGAATGAACCCATTAGAGCTAGGACATTACAGCCATTACATCCAGGAACTCACGTAACTTTGTTTCCATAATGCAGTGAGAAATGAAGGTGTAAAGAAATTTGCAGGGTTTCATAAATCTGTTAAACTGACTCCTACACTGTTGTTCGTACACGTCGATCATTCGATCCGGATCAAGTCACCCGGCTTATTTATCTGTATAGCGATGACAACACGAGATACACTAGCCTAACATACTTGGCTAGATCTGGGAGTTGTTAGTCGGCATCACTCACTTCTTTGACAGTACTCCAACAAAGCAGTAGAAGACAACTGAACCAGTTTTACAAAATCGAATTGTCCAACATCCGGGTTGGACGGAAAGACAAAACACCAACCAAGATACAATTTATAAGTCCCCATCGTTCCTTTGTTTAAACATTCAGAGCAGAAGACCTGATGATTAAGTTCTGATGACCTACTGGGTCTTATTGGCAGGTACAAAATACGATATTTGAAAACTTAACTCCGTAAATCCACATCGTTAGCACAGAACCACTTTAGACTCGATTTGTTATTGACGCTGGTGGGTCAATTGTGATCGGTGGTGTACACAGGCGTTTTGCCAGAGTCCTGGATGTATAAGCAACTGGCTGTAACGGGCTCATCGACAACGCACACATTCAATATTGGAACAGCAAGCGAGGGTACATGTGTCGCAGGCTTTATAATGACTCACGGCATCTTGGTACCACGTGTTGCATGTGTCACGTGCGTTTGACATTCACCTCATTTGGTTTGTAGAAAAAGTGAGTGAATTATTATTGTAATCCAGCAATGAGCATACCAGAAATTCCACGACGGCAATGGAAGGTTTAGCCGGGATGGACTTCAACGTGTGCGTTAGTTTGTGTCGTTCAATTACGCACTGTCAACTTTAGCCACTTTTTTGGCAAACGACTAAACAACGAACGGCAGATCGCCATGCATTGTCTTTTAAAGGACAAATAATCAATTGCAGTGATTCACAAATGTAGTGCAATCATTTGCGCTCCACTGACATTTAATTAATTGATTATAACACCGTTTGCGATCGAATTCGAGAGAGTAGCCTTGAATTGGAAACTGTGAAATGTGAGGCCTCAATTCGAACGGAACCATTATGAGTTTGATACAGTTTGTAAATATGGTAATATCATGTTGGCGTGAATTTCCCTGATTATATAAATATTGTGTATAATAAGGAAACAATGCATTTTCGATAATATGCTACACCTTGAATTGATTCAAAGACACCAGCAAGTCGTCCAGCTGTTGTGCCGCCATTTCAGCAGCCATTTTGGTGTTCTTCGATGAGTTATCCGGAGAGGTCATGCGAAAATTCGTTGTCTGTGGGTTGGCAGGTCTGCAAAAAGCAACAGAGAAGTGTTACTAATGTGTCCTGGACAAAAAAAATATCGTAGACATTCCACAGCAGAGCCTTACTTATCGAAGTAATATGGAGTAAATGTTTGTCGAACGAGGTTGCTCTCCGTGGTTTTTTAAATTGGCAAGTTACAACGTAGTCAGGCAAGTCTATGTTAATAAATTGAAAATAAACAAGTTAGATGATAAGAAGAGTAAAATAAATGGTGGTTAAGACATCAAGAAAATTGCGTTAGGGTGGCAGATAAGGGGAGTGTGCCTCGGTTACCCCGTCGACATTAAGCCGCACGTGATTGAGCTGATGAAAAACCAAATCATCAACCATTTCTAGAGTCACAGAGATAAACCAACTCATCAAAGCCTACAAATCCTTCGGCCAAACCTAGTGAATTGTGATGTTCGCTCCGAAACTCCCATCCCAGAAAAAGTGGAAACTACCGGAAACCACATGACTGCCCCTGTTATGCACGTAAAATAACTTAGTTTCGTCATTGACAACCTATTGATAACAGCGTTATGATACGTTGATTATTTGACGGACAACAAAGCGAATCATAGTTTTAGGTTGAGTAATTTGCAGTTATATCCTGCCCTCGTCATATAAGGTATGTGACTGCTGTATAACAGGCAGCCTCGTTTGTGAGTAGTATGGTGTGTGCAATCGGAAACTAAAGAACAAGTCTGATGACACTGGGTTTCACAGTCACTTTGTAATTTGACCAATTTCGTTAGGATGATTTTCAAATATTACTGTGAAGTCTTAACCTCTGGAGTTCACAATCGTTTGACGGTTCCGCATGGATACTCAAAACTCTCGTACTAAAGTAGTTTTTGAAGTCGAATCTTTTTGGGAGTAAACACCAAACGCAAGTTCTGTTCCTCATAACACACACTGTCCACCGGATAATTGTATAGCTTGGTCCAAGCAAGGATCAATCTGTAAGAACAGGACCAGCAATGGCTGGCAATATGGTGCATGTAAGGTAAGGCGAATCGTAAGCTTTTCTACAAGGCCGCGACACACACAATGAATACGGTCAACAGTTTGCAATTGCAAACCTCCGATGGATTCATCAATACAGATCTGAGTAAACAGCACGTAAGTGTACATAGCCAAAAATCACGAGCGATCTTTGAGCACGTAAGCAGTAACTTAACTGGATTATCCAAATTGCAGTGTCCAAGGTCAAAATCAAATTAGAGAACCTATCAAGTTACAAATCACCAGGTTCTTACATGATATCCTCGGTTGTCTTGCACAGCTGTTCAACCGTGCCGACTTGACTGCTCCCAATACTTTCTAATCGCTCCTTCTCAACTGGCCGTCTACTGAAAACCTTCAACCAATTCACAATCACACTTACCTCCAAAAGCGGGTGCAAACATGACTCACTAGACTATCAACCGTAAGTGTTGCTTTCAGTGGTCTCTGAAGTAACGGACAGCTTACTGAATGAATCTCTGGGAAAAGGTTGGAGACCCAGAACCCATCACCAAAGAGTAGCATGCCTTCCGTAGACAATAACCATGCGTCACGAATCTGGTGACTGATCACGAATTTTCGAAAAAGGTTGGTTTACAATGACTTTTCCATAACCATTCACAGGGTTGATCACTCCATCTTGAAACGGAAACTCAATAGCTAGGGCCACGATAAGCGTTTACTCACATGGTTAGGGGACTATCTAACTGAACGTGGACTCACCGTCGAGGCGAATGGACAGCAGTCACAGCGATTCCCTGCCAATAGCGACGTTCCACAATGATCAACCTTAGGAGCCCTGTTATTCGCTCCTTTCGTTTTTAATCTACCCAACACGGTCAAACGCACAATGTTGCTCTACGCCGGCTATGACCCTGACAACACAAACTCGCCCGTGTCAGCATGCGAACGAGATCTAGAGACCATAGTAGCAGACAGCTGAAGTAAGCTTACACATTGTGCTAACGTGACTAAAAGGACAGAAATACTCCTCAACATCCTAAGAAGAATTCGCGAGAAATTCCACCCCGAGGCCTCTTCCACTAGGTTTACCTCCATACCTCGGAACGGACATATAGGACTATCGCCCTCACTTCAAGAAACATTTGGCACTTATTGAAAGTGTTCAAACACGGGCCAATAGAAGAGTAATGGGGCTTGGGGAAATACATCACCCAGAAAGACCGACAGAATTAGGTCAATATTCAGTGAATTACAGAAACCTCAGGGAGGACAATTCTTCCCTACAAAAGACTACACAACCTGGGTCAGCCACTAGCACTACTGAACAAGAAAGAATGTCTAACAGGTCACTCGCTGAAACTGAGTAGTGGAACAGGCAGGCTACTCTGCAATCACAACTGCTTCACAGTTAGGATCTGTTCACAATGGGGCGTAGTATCCAGTTTTGTGGTCACAGTTGACTCAGTTAAGAGTTTTAGAATATTACCCGATCGGTGAAAGCACACAATCACAGGTCTTCCTCCTTGCAGTAACAATCTATGAATTTATAGACTAAATCTAGGTTTTTCACAGTTGGATACCATTTAAACCCACCGAATGTTGCAACACCCAAGAGACCTTGAACGGTTAGTTCTTATTCACTGAACGAGTAACAGGAGTGAAAGAACTTCGAACGTGTGCAAGAAGAAAACCTCGCATGACACACCTAGAGATGGATTGTACGAAAGCTCATGTATACGGTCAATTTTACTAAGAGGGTAGATATGATGAACTGAGGAAAGTGATACGTATACGTAGAAAGGAGTTATCAACCCTCAAATAATCGTGCAGCAGAGTTAGCCACCCCACTGGTTAACGTGCATGTGGACTTGACAACACTAAAGGGCGAATAGATCGCGAACCAATAAATCAAGTGAATATGTGGCGTATAACTTGAGATACGACTGGCTTTGAACTTCCAACAGTCACTACAACGATTTCTGTCATCTTAAATCTTGGTGACAGCTAGTAGCATACAGTTCACTTCGTAGTTCTCCGTCAAATTCTTGCGCGAAATGGCATTACGACCATGAGTGAAACAGCTAGACAGCAAGTTGTGTTGATAGGCTCAAGTAAGCGACATGAGCATTCAGAAAGCAACGTGGCACGGGAATAAGGTCGACTTGGCCTTTCAATGACCCAAGATAATCGATTCATGGGACCAAATTTCGTACATAGATGTGGAGGCGAACGGCAAATCAACTGAACTTAGTGTCGCAAGCAAGCAACCATCCCGAGACATTTCGTCGCACATAATCGGTCTTCAGAGGCAACCCGGCAGCCTGACACCCATGGAGACATTCGGATATCTACACTTCATTCCATCGAAGTGATAAATCAGTCGTATACGAGTGCCGAGTCGTAAATGCTAAATCATTTCCAGACTATAAACACGCATGTCACTGTTATGAAGCACAAACCTCAACTGTAAAAACAAGTTTGTAATACGAAAATCTGGTTAAAGATCCCACTTTAGCTGAAATACGTCACTATACTTGTGCAATGTGGCCCAGACAAGCGTGTTCAAAAGCAGATAGAAGGCTACGCACATGGGCCGAGTGATACGAAACTACTAGTCATTTCACATAAAAATCATTAATTTTGACCAGAACGAATCTAAGAAAACTGGAACACGTCCGTGAAAAGCATTGCATACGAGCTGAATCACATTTAAACCGCATTAATTAAGATAAGAACCACCAACTAAACAAAAGCATAGGGACGCTGAATAAAGCTGTTTGTTCATCAGAAAGTTGGCACGAGTACAGACCTTCAAAAAAATCACATGCCGAGCTTTACTACTCCATGAATAAAATTTTGAAGCGTAGGCCTGATAACAACCAGTGGACGAATAGGTCATATCAATTGGAATCGTTTTATGACTAATTGCGTATCCACCGTTCTAGAAAGACTTGAAACACGCCATAAATGTCATACCAAGGACATTAAAATCTTAATAACTTTTGCAAGCTACAATAACCAACCGATAACAACACGTTCCAAAACAACTGATTTCACTGTGGTTTGACATGAACAGAACGGACAACGGAGTCAGATTAGTGAAGATTATTAGCGCATGGATAAGGCTTACTTACACTTGCTGACTGAATACACATTAACGGCATTAAAAATAGCTAGCACGTTCCTGGTGGTATGCGAATCAAACGACAAAATATGATTAATGAATTCCGATGGTTTTCAAATGCTGGCCCGGTAACAATCTACACTGGAATGTTCACGAAAACACCATTATCGACGTTTGCAAATGTGACGGAACTTGCAACCTTGACATAACAGTTCATACTTCAAATATGACAGAAGAATGGCTAGTAGAATATGCTGTCTGACAGAGACTGATAACCAAAAATAACACAAAATCGCTTAGGAGATGGAGTATTGAACTATAAAGCTCAGTGCTTGGAACGGAATTAGAATATCATTAACAACTGTAGTTTTACTTTTCCAAAGGAACGACAACTATTAAGTAGTACAAGTTAATCCAACAGACCGAAATTCATTTATACCACTGAACGCCACAAACTAAAAATTTATTGTTAATATTATTGAAAACAGTATTACTAGCATCGTACTACGTATGTAACGCAGTGATCTTCTCATACAGTGATATCCCCCAGTAACAATGCTCTTTTAGAGTAACTGCTTTGACAGAAGTGACTGGATTATTATACAAAACATGCGGCATTGAAACCCCTACAGTAACTGCCATGTCAATGTGTAACCTCCAACAATGACCAGAAAATTAGCACTTTCTATCAGATTCACTAGGCTATTTACGTTACTGCTAACTTTCTGAAACCAGACAGTCGTACTTTCAGTTGGGTTCATGTGTGAATAGAAATGACGATAGCGACTCTCAGGGTGAAGGTATACCGGTGACCTATACGCACTGAACAGTTTACCAGGCTTGCACCTAACTCGTGTCAACCAGTCTTTCAGCCTTTTTTGATCCGCATATTGCGCTTTTCTCTCAGCACTGAAACAGGAATCCGGATGTGATCCAGTAGCAACAATGAACACGCTTCACCATACCCTAATTAAACTAGGTCGAAAATAGTTTGTGGACTTGGGGCACGGCTATTGGTTCATTCACCTCAGGTTGCAGCACCTCTGGCTCATTGCACGGAAACCACACAGGTGTCAAAGAATGCATAACTGATGATGTGGCCGACCTCGGTTGATACACCATAGTTAACATCTGCTTGCAAGTCCGGCATATCGGATAGATAGAAATGTAGGTATGTGGCCCCGAAGAAGAAAACGGGAACTACTCACGAAGGCGGAAGCGGCAAGCTGGTCAACATGTGAGTACACTAGACCGGAAGGTGACGGGGTAAGACTGAATCACTGTCCTCATTAAAGAGCACGGTAATTTATCAACAAGCAACTTGTCACCAAAGTCGCAGTCAATCAGTGTTTCCATACGAGAGGTAACGAGTATAACAAAGATCGATCAACGCCGACCAGCCAAGAGAACGATCAACAATGGTGTCAGGTTTGTCAGAACGATGGTGGTAAATAAAATAATTGGTTTGAATTTAAACAAACGAAGTAATAGAATGGAGACAACAAAACAAAAATACGATAAGTTAGTCAGAACACAACAGTGTTGCAAATCAACAGCATCCAGTAATGCAAGTTCCGTCGTTTTGTTATTAATAAGGCCAATATTTTCATTTTGATCAGAATTGCCCGCTGTGGCTCAGATTTTCGGTCATTCCAATTTTTGACAATAATCTATCGAATCAATTAGGATCGTGAAAATTTTCTTTTGTACACCAAGTAGTCAATGTCTGTGTTCGCCTTACTGAATATTTGTGAACACTCTGATTTCGGTATACTTGGTGACAAAAGCACCTAGGAAGACCAAACAGTTAATGGGAACGTGAGAAACAACATACCAACAGAAGAGCTCAACGACTGTCCAAAGTGAGAACATTCATAGTAGAAAAGTCCACGATGTGTTAACAATATCCGTTATAGTCTGGCCGCATTCTCTGTAGTACTCAAATGCCTCATAACATACCAGTTATTTGTTTTCTGGTATACAGTACTAATTGTATTACATGCAAAAAAAGTAGGCGAAAGCGGTTATTTTCTTCACCAGACCAGCCGAATTTCATGTTCCTTAAATGGGGTCACTGGAGGAGAAAGAACAACGTACCACCAAACCATGACAAGCACAAAACTCAGCAATTTAAGGCGAGTTGAAGAAATTTGTCGATTGGGTCTCTAGCCAGTTTTGAATCAAATTCAACACAAACATGCATTCAACAAAACACAAGCTGCCGCAAACGGATTGGATGAAATACTTTCTGCATGCAATGACTAAACTCACGTTTTTTTCTCATTACTCGAACTGGAAGCATTCGATTTCTGTCTGCCAGAATCTGCAATGTAGGGTGAAGAAAAGCGCATTTTAACTCTCGCATAAAGTCGTACTCTGGCCAACGTGTAAGAAACTCCACGAGGATCTCCTAATCACAAATACTATGTTCTCACGTATTGACGAATAGAGCTGGAGTGGTGGAGTATGATGAACTGATCACCACTCACGATGATCAGAGAAAACTAGCTAGACAACAAAGATGACAGACCGTTTGTGTATCATGGTTCGGCTACACTTAGTGAAAAGTTAATGAAGTGATCATCACGGTAGCCTCAAAAACACGGGGGTTCAAATCTCCGAATGGATGAGGATCTTCATTACTGACGACTTCTAACAAGAGAGATAAGCATGCCCAGTGCTTTTGGGGTTTATAAGTTGCGGTAAAGAAGGGGGAGATTTCTGTCCATAAGTTCCTGACTATATGTTAGTGGAGGACCCCGCCACGGTGGGCAGTTTGTAAAAAAGGCGAAAAAGCGGATTCAGATGTGTGTAAACAAAACGGGAAGAAGCAACTGGTATACAGAAAGCTAGTGTGGAGTACATGAACATACAAAACCTGACGACAATATGTTTCGCAGGGTGAGAAGGGTGGCTGGGTAACATATGATGTTATGCCCATCAAGCGGACTTGAAATTATCAGCCCATTCAGCCATGACAACAGAGTCGAGCAGTATGTTCTGCAATGAGGAGTTCCTAATTGCAAGGAGGTTCTGTCTGACAATACCAGTCTAGATGTAGATAATGGTTCATCAAGCTTTCAGTCTGTGGATGACCTGGCAGGTGGAGGATTTTGTGAAAGAGGATACGACCTCCTCTGAAGTTTTCATAACGTTTCGTGAACTGACCAGATACCGCTGGTATCTCTATTGAACCCCACGAATCTTCTAATGGCCGCTTCTGAACATTTTTACCAAAGGTCAAATCTTCTGTGAAGAAGACACACCTGTGAGTTCGTTTTCAAGCGTAGAAGCCGACTAAAGAGCTGCATGTAGGAGAGACTTTCAAAGAAGACGGTTCAACGAAGTAATTCTAAACAAAATTAGCAAATTTGTCTGTTTAGCCTTGTTTACAAGATGTATAAATGAGACTAAAGTGTCTGCTACCACGGCCGATAAATATACGCGTACGCAAACGGTTGGTATGTTACCAGATAAACCGTGTTCAGCACAATGATGATGGTAAATGTGTCTGACTTTACACTTATTGACTTTGAGCAAGATGTCATCCATAGTCAATCGATTAAAGTAGTTCAAACCGTTCATTGGAGTTTTCGTATCTTCCATATATTCTACATCCCCAACTATTTTTGTCCGCATGCAGCAACACAGTCGGACTGCCGGTATTTGATAACTCTAAAAGAAACGGTATGAACAACAGGAGAACCAAGGAGAACTCATGCGGAAGATCGGTTTAGGCGGCAGCTGGTGTGGCAACTAACACTTCGAATTGACACTGAACACAAGTCCGAATAGACACCCGCCTAACCACCTAGACACGGGTCCACAAAGAAAATGGTTGTAAATATTGTATCAAAATCGAACTATCAGAGAATTATATTAGAACGCGAAAGTTGCGATTGAAGGTCAATATTGCTCAAGTTGTGACAGTAAGTTTTGTTTCGTATTCTTCGCAGAGATGGGATGTTCCAAAAAACAAATGATGACGGCAGTGACGAAATTACACGACCAATGTAGCGGATGCTCAATACACATTCCTAGGTAATGTATAGAACAATATTTTACTGGTTAAGTTTAAATCTGTTGTGATGTGCATACGTTTGGTGGCCAGCAAAGCAACTGCTGATATGCCTGGAGGTCTCTCGACAAAACTGTCTATATCGTGTACGACGCTGAACAAATTAGCCATATTTTCAGCACATAAGATTCTGATTGAAGAGCACACTACTGACTACGTTCGATATGTGCGCCCTGAATGTTGGACGAGCATGTTCAAAATTGTGTGTGCGATTCATAGGATCAAACTGCAGTCCAAATAAACGAAATCGAGTAGCAGTGAGCAACCCAATGGCATACAAACACGGCGAACTGATTTGCAACATAAATTCAACCTCATCTGAATAAAACTAGAAGGCAATTAAAATGTCCATGTTAACGTTCATTTATCGACGTTAAATTGTCGGAAAATTCCGCACTTCTGGACTGAATAAATTTCTTTAAAAAACGTGTGAAGTGTAAACACGCACAACCCATAAGTGAATGTTAGCGAGCAACCGAAATACTACGTTGATTCGTTAATTCTTTAGTTGGTTTCATAAGATGGGTAATGTACAGTATGCAGGGAATAACATAACAATTTGCACTGCAACAGAGTAATCCCCATCATGAATACCACACTAGTGAAGACAAAAAACGGGTTTCTTTTTAGCAGTAGTCTTTAGTTGACAGAACCATGCATGTCACTACGTCCAGTGCTCAGCTCTTATTGCCACACATTATTGTCTCAGCGTCCAATCCTTCATCTTTTTCTATTTTCATTTTAAATAACATTAATGTCAACCAGTAACCATACATTTACAATCAAGTATGCAGGTAATGTGCTGGTGGGTAACAAACACTACTAGATTTTTTCCACCCGTTCAGCTGGACGGTTTAGCCGACCTAGCAAGTTGGTCAGAGTCCCACAGTTGTCTCTCGAAACATCCAAATGCGTTGACATTCCGTTTTTGCTCATGAAAAGAAATTAGTATAAGAAACTTTATGATTCACATTCCCCCTCCTTCGTGTAAACAAGGAAATCCAAAGTTGATTACTTTATCATACACCTAAGGATTATTTTGATTAACATAATATGGTCAATTCAGGTTGCTGATGTTTTCACCAAAGTTCAAAGACCCTCGTTCTATATTCAGCGCCTAAATTCTCTTCTCATTTGGTTAGTTGGGTGATTACTGCTTGTGCGCTCCTTTAATGGGCGTATTGTCCAGCTGCTGTTGTCCTTGATTTGTTGTCGGAGTAGTTTGTATTTTTTGTTTGTTGCCCCAAAACATCTATCCTATTGAAATGACATTCCCAGAAAACAGTTAGTCGACCTGATTGTTTCTCGTTAGTCGACAATTTGTTACCAAAATATTCCAATTCACACAACCCATCCCCTTCATTCGAATCTCTTTAGAATGTACTTCCACATCTTTCACTGGATTCCGATAGAAACATTTATTTACATACATCCGGTTTCAATATTCTTTCGTTATTCCTTATTTAGATAGACATCTACACATCTTGAATAAACTGCAAGACGGAAATAATAGGCTATTTTTGTTACAATTAATATCGACTGGGATCATTTTCCCTCACTTTTTTCAACTTTCATGACTACTATTTGTAGTTTGTGACTGAACCACACTTGACTGATTACCTCTATGTGTTGAAGATGCGATTATGTGAAAGCTGAAAATTCACTTACCGGAATGCATGAAGTGTATTGTTGACTTAGTCTGACTTCTACAGGTCTCTCACTTCCAAACGAAAGTCCTCATAACAGGTTGGCGTATTAAGTGAATATATTTGAGCACCTTTTTGATATCTGAGATTTCTTGCTTTTGACACTGGATTACCATTCAGATTGGTTTCACAGTACACTTTCATCGTACAGAACATTTCCATAAGCTTCAGAAATAATGAAGTATACATTTCGAATCACTCAAAGATGAACCAACTATGTTCGATCTCTGCAACAGAGAATCACAATCGCCTGCAACTTGAGCTCTTACTTGAATAAAACTGTTCATCTCACTTGTCATTACACTTGTCAAGACCAACTGGAATAAATCAGGGTGGTCTAGACTTTGTCTTTTGGTACATCTGTATGCTCTAGCAAGACTTCTGTGAAAGTACATAGGTGGTCTCTAGCAATGATTTTATCGTGGTCAAACAGTGCAGTATAAACCAACAGAGCCCGGACTCATTAATTCTTTAGCTGACCAAAGTACGCTATCTTCGCCACAAAGATTTTAATCTGGTGCCGTCTCGGTTAACAGAAGGCTAACAACACAACTGACACTGATCACAGTTGCGCTAGTTAAGGCCAAACTAACCTTCGTAGCTCATCTGGCAGGGCACTTGCCAAGTAAAAGCAAGCTGTTCCCGTCACTGATTTGAGTCAAGCCAAAGCTAAAACTTTTCAAAATGGGGTTAATTGAAATGGTCGATGACACCAATGCAACGGTCAATAAGGCGCTGCAAGCCTTATCCTCACTTGACTTTATCTACCCGCGCGAAGTTAACTTCATTTTTTGCGTGCACGTAATCGTTTATGGATGGTCCACATTGAGTCCAGTATCATTGTACCCTGCTGCGCTATTGCAATACGATGCTTCGTCTATCTTGTTATCAGTGTCATGGTGACACTGAGGTTACAACCGTACAATTTGCTCATTAGCATGAATGAAATGGCCTCGAACGATCGCTAGTGAGACAGCAAACAACAAATTCAGGGTAGCTTTTGCACGGAGATGATCGTTACAAAGGACAATGTTGAGATAAGCATTTGGGGGAGGGGGCGCAAGAAAACATTTTTCTATAAGGAAATGGTTATCATTTGATAGAGTATAGAGGCGGAACTGTCGTAGTTTGTATAACATGAGTCGGTAAGTTGCGTGGAGGCTCATACGAAGGTAAACAAGCAGGCGGTATCGATCAGACAACAAAAAAGAAAAAACACTTTTAAAGATGAGTAGTGCATCAGAGTTGTTAGAGAAAAGATGTTCCGAGTTTATTCTATTTAAGAATAAAATCTTCGAATGGAGAACCTGACGTTTATTGCTATTGTACTACCTACTTGGGTCTCACTTCACAGGCGAAAAACGGACTCTCATATAGATTTTCGAATTCTTTTTGAAACATAAAAGTCGGATACAGTCAATCGGAAAGACTTCTAGCTCAGAATGATTGATCACAGCAGCCTAGGAAAACAAAAAACAAAGAAAGACAAACCTCCACAATGCCCCGATGCATAGGCTAGTAACACCATTCTTGTTTGATAACGAAGTCACAGTGTGGATGTATTTCATCAACCTACTAATCTGTGTTCTGAACTGGAATATGTTCTCCGTTTAGTGCAAGAAAAAGACGTTAATGTAACGCTTATCTGTTGTCTTTAAACAAGCGTACTCTATTCAGGTTGAGCTAACAAAGCACTCCCAAAGACTTACTGCTTACGAGTTAGGACAGACATACTTTCGACCAGGGATGCTATTGTTGTGACTGGTGCTTTTTCAATAGCCTTGACAAATTAAATCAACCAGATGACGCGTAAAAAGGGGAAGTTTGGACCAAACAAAAGAGATGTGAAGCATGGAGATGTGTAGTCCGAAACAACAAAACCTGGTACTTAAAGAGGTCCAACAGTGCAAACACACAATGAGTGCCTATGTGACTCAGTGCGCCGGTTTGACCGTTGGAGTCAAGGTAAACCAACATGACAAGATTAATCCAGCTCTTTAAATCAGTGAGTTCGAAACAGCTCAGGATGAAAAAGCCAACTATCACCTACAGAGTTTTTTTACTTTGACGGTGATTATCTTGGTTCAACTCATCTAAGTTTAGACAACCTGACAAAATTCCGTTAGTACATGGCTTGATATATCACATGATTATAAAAGTCGTGCAAGGTGAATGCTGATGACTGTTAGTTGATCAATTTGAAATGAACATGGGATGATAGAAACCGTAAATTTCTTCACGGTTTCTTCAATTGCAAAGATTCGATTACAACAATTGTAGAATGAACATCGGCGACGAATAACCCAGTAGGCTCAGCAAGTTCTCCAGTTCCACATACTAAGGTGATAATGGTCAAGCAAAACCAAATATTTTTGTGTACAAACCTAAAGCTTAAATATAATAATCTTACCCTAAGACTGATGTACTCACATAATTCACTGCAAACAAACGCTGAATTATTAAAATCGCATAATTTGTGTTTTCGATCTCAGTAAGTCCGGTAAAGAGTAAATTTCATAAGTCTTCAACATACATAAACGACAAAGGACAGAGTTTGCTCAATTCCGAGATTCATCCTTCGGACCTGGCATACTTAAAGCGGAAACAAATGCGTCTGTCTCAAATCTGTAAACAGTGTGAATACTCGTAGGAAAGGCTGACATTTTTTCCATCCCACGTAACACCTATGCAGCTAACTCTAACCTATTCACTTGTTACAGAATTAAAATTTACCGCCAAACACGGTGACATTTTTATTGACAGACAGGGGTATAGATCAACATGTAATCGGGAAGAATCTGACAGATGCCAGATAGGAGAGAATAATAGAATACAACCTAAACATTGCTCCATCCTACACTAGCCACTTGAAGGTCTATAAATTTGTCTACAGCATGCCGAATGGCTGTTCATTATAGCAAGATGTTAACTGAACAAGTGGAATATAGCTACCGCCGACCACGATGTTGTATTCTCAAATCCAAATTTCAGTTTATAAAACAACGAAATTTCCACCCAAACGACGTGTGAAATGCTGTCCAACTTCGCCCGTTTGTCTGGTCGTGTGTGTTGTATCCGGTGCACGGATTTTCCCCAGTTAGATTTCTCCCGGTTTCCGCAATCCACCGGTTTTAGAACTTGACCATGCTCGACGAGTGCTCACAAAACTTCGACTGGATGTCGGATAAAGTGTGATTCCTTATTGGCTCACCGTCCACATTACCAGTGTTCTTTGATACCACTCTACACAAGAATATGTTGTTTCATAAAAAAGTACGCCTAGAGGCTATTGTACCCATCGATGAACATAAGAGTCTGACATTGATTCTGTGCATCAAAGTAGATGCGGCTGACCCGTGGTCCGAACTACCTAGCACGGTCTTGTACTGTTTGTCTTTGAACCTTATTATGTGAACAAGTTGTAAGTGAACTCTGAGCACATAGCAATGCCACCGAAATACACTGGGATACGCTTCCTGGTTCGTGAGTCAAATCGATCAAGTATCCATTACGAGGAGGTAATCGACGTACTGTACTCAAAAAAATCATGACTATATTAACAAGAGGTTACAGTTGGCAATCGGACGTTGGTAAACATATTGTAAATACCAGAAAAGGCTGCAAACAGCAATACAGAAGAAACCACACACTGGGTGGAAAGTAAATGATGACTATGAAGATATAACGAAAACAAATGGAGAGTTACCTTATCCGGTGTCAAAGCAGGAATACGGTGTAAGGGGATCGAATACTGAAGTCAGCGTGCTAGTGAACCATTCAACAACTCATAAAGTTTTAAGTTCTTTCGGAGTGTTTCGATGTGACCATCTGACAGTCGTCTTCTATCTGACAGGTGCTCATACTCAAAATAAACTGTGGTGTGCGATGGATTGCCTAACGTAACAGAATGCGGCATTTACATATAAAAAGGTAGACATTTTAAATGACCTAGAGAAGGGTTAGGGTTACCAGTGTAACAAAATCGCTCTGGTGGTGCAATAGAAAATGTGCATAAAGCCCAGGATATTTACATGTTTGAATGTGAATGTCAAGTTCACAAATAAGTGACTTGGTAATTGTTGCATGATCTGTTGACACAGTTTTCGTGCAGATGAAACCAGACCACCTCCATTTGCCTGTGTGGCGTTGTTTACAGCCACAAGGGAACAAGATGATAACTGTACAATATATAACGAATTTATTAGTCGTCCCTATCACAATCGATACCTACCGGATCGGTGGTTTAATGGCTAAGGGCTTCGGTTAGAAGCACAAGGGAGTCCCAGTTCCAACTTAATTTAGGTTATCTCTACCAGATGAGTTAATACAAGGATGAGAACGGTCGTGGAGTGTTCGTTTGGAGTGAGAAGTCATCATTCTTGCGAACAGAAAATTTCAACACAGATGGGTTGAAACATCGGAAAGATACCATTTGCATGTATTTCTGTCAAAATGCCAAGAAGTACAGAAGTCATGATAAAACAACATTCTAGTACGTGTCTCTGCGAGGACCGCAAGCTAGCTTAAAAACAACAACGACAATATTACCGTGGCCGTGGTGGAATTTCGATCTGAATCTAACAATTAACGGCTGACACTTTGCGGTACAACGACTGTGAGAAGAAAATCGACAATATTCAACATTAAAAAAGTATGGAAAATCAACACGGACAGTGATGGACTAAAATCGACTGGGTTTCAGCAAACAGACTCAATGGGGAAAAAGCGGGAAAGTTGTATAGATAACACTTTTAACCGTACGTCTTGTTTCACCATGTGATGTCTGGAATAGATCGATTATGTAGATTGTTTTTTATGAACCCAAAAGTATCCATTATTGCACCGAGAAAATATGCAAATTTTCACAATTTGTCGAAGAATTCAATCACCTCTAAGCATGTATAATGTTGGTGGTGTGTAAACCACATTTTGGCAGTCAGTCACGAATTATTATCAATTCAGAACTAAGGAGGACACTTGAAACCATGCGTGTGTCTGATTTGTTACAGAACACTACTAATCCATAGCGTTTATACAAACCCTACTGCGTTCACTATCTCAACTTAGCCAGTCAAATAACAATTTCATCGTTCTAGCTAGCATCTTGTCACTCATAAAACCGTGCATTTCTCGATTTATTTTTTTATTGACATGAGTATGGTTGTCTAAAACAACTAGGCAAAAGGGTTCCAGTTGGTTTATTGACAATGGATCGGTTATCCGAAGAGGAAAAAACAGATACATTGTGAGTTCAAAAGAAACCTAAAATGAACCTTAAAACGTAAGTGACTACATCAAGTACAGGCTAATACACAGATTTAACGCTAACTTTCGTAGAATGAACCATAAGAGCTGTCCACTTATAGACGGTATCCTTTTTTTCAAAAGCCTACAGAGAATTTAGCATCAACCGAATAACAAGTTCGAAAGTAAGCAAACCGTGACAACAATTTGTAGTAGCGATCGATTTTTGCTCAATTTTGCTGTTAAATTGTCACGATTTACTAATGGAAGGCACCATGTGCGGACAATAACTGCAATACTGCAATTGAGGTTCTTGCGGTAGCTCGACCTTGTGTGATAGTATACACGTTTTCGAAATTCGCTTCCGACGAGTTTCAGCTACTGTGATTACTAAGTGTATCTCATGAAATGCACCGAAATTCATCGAGCGACAAAGTACACGCATGATGTGCCAGTTTTAACCTCCATTCTAAGTAGCTGGTGGGTTAGTTTTCTCTTTTTTCTCATCGGTAGCTTCGTATACCTCAGTTCACTCAGCAATATCTGTCTTGACAGTTTAATTTCGAAGAAAGTGATCGATAACCAAATCGGCATACCTTTGTGTTATCACAAAACAGCATTTAGAAAGGTGATGAAATTGCGCATAAAAAAATTTGAAAGATGACCACCGTTGAGTCACTAAGCCGTCGGAATGTAGTGACCAAAATAGCACAGTTTTGTTTGGTAGGCAGTCATCCAGAACGCACACAGATCAAACAGATCTAAATGTCATCACCAACCCCGACCGTTCTTGTTAGAGACCTGCATTTAAACAGCTCAGGATAGACAAGTTTAAGCATAGTTTGATTGCTGTGTCACTCAACACCACCACGACCTGGGCGTACAAAATAAGGTGCTTAAGATGCTCACATTGCTGTGGTAGCAACCAAAATATGACATTGTAATGACGTTTGGAATACTCCCTACGATAGGCAGCAGTAGAGCTGCCATGAGAGTTTTTCAAGTATACAATGCACAACATCAGCATTTCATCTGTCAAAATTCAATACACACATGCATAACGACAAAGTTAAGAAGCAGTTTTATGCAACCGTCTGGAGCTGTTTTTCTATTCTCGTTTCCTTTTTTATTCTGTTTTCGATATGTGAAATATGTAAACTACGTTGCCCCAGGTTTCAAAGCCTGATTGCAGTTTACAAAGTGCTTTATAAAACAATCTCCCCTAGCGTTCGCCATTACATTAACTTCCCAATCCTGACAGATGTCAGGAGGTATCGACTTCTTTGGGTAAGGGCATTTCAATGTATTTCAATGCAGTGTGACACCAAAAAGTTGTTGACGGAAGTACGATTCGCAATAAAAACTGAAATCACTGCGAATCACAAAAAGAGCAAACTTTGGTTTCATTTACCATCGAAACGATAATTGGAACCATTAATAACCAAATTTGTGTACTCCGGTTGATCCAACAGACCCAACATTTCCTCTAATTCTTGCATATTTCGTCGCGGTGTTTGTTCATTTCTCGAGTTTTGATCGGCTTGTACAGGAAACTTAGAACACGGTGGGGTGCTCGTGGAAGATGGCGAAGGACACAGATCTATTTCAGTCTCCTGAGGTTTACGGTGTTCCGATGCCGGCATGTAATCCTGAAACACTCTGCTTGCCTGGTTACGCTTCAGAATTTCCACGTTGGTCTGATGCAGCTCGTTCAGAAGAGCATCTGTCGGGTAGCAGATTGAATAAGACAATAATCGAATGTGGAAGTGAAGCGTAAGTAAAGTACGTGTCCGAAAAAAACTCAAAAAAGTCGAGCATTTCAATTTGTGTTGTTGATAAGCAATTTGGCGAAGTTTGTAACACACAAAAAACCCAACTGTGATCTTCGGTTGGACTCGAACCAGTGACAGAAACAGCATGCTATAACCCGGCAAGCGCTCTACTACCTCACGTATGAAACTACGCCGTGAGCGCAGAAATTTCACATTTGGAATCAACTGACCATTCGCCGTACTGTCTCATATGGAATCCATTAAATGAAACAGTACAATGAATGATAGACTGAGCCCAAGTGTGAAATTTCCCAGCTTCAGTGTGGATGCATAGTTCTGCCGGTAGTGAGCTTACAGCAATTGGTTACCAGGAAATTGACACCCCCAATCGGATAACTCCTCTTGAAACATCCAAAGTACAACAGAGAAATAAGGAACAACGGGACATTTACTTGATGGAGGAAAGCCCTGAACAGAGTTAATCCAAACAACGGCCTCGATATCATTTTTCATCGACGGTACAACAGATGGAACTTGTCAGTCATAGAGCAACGGATATCTGTGATGATAAGTCCAACAATGTTATCTATCATTTCGTTGTCATTGTAAGTACTTGTGTAACAATCAGTTGGGGGTCGAGGTTTTCAAATTGTGAACCGTTCGCTTAAAATGACCTGACTGATGGCATCGATACGTGGAAAAATCAGTGGGAATCAGACAGAAAGTGTTGAAATTCGCGTTTCTAGAAATTCGCAAACCTGGGTGACGTTGTTAGCACTGTGGTTTCACAAACGAAGCATATGTAGGTAAACGTTGACACCAGTTCCATGCAAAATGACCTCCACCGTAACGCATCATAAATAGTTGAATAGACAAACAAATGGTATTCTGGTAATGTGGTCAAGCTAAGCAATCGTTAGGAATACTTAACACACAAGAGTAGAGGTGGGCAGTGGCTATACATGTCAGATCAAATCATGTAGTAAGGGAAGAAACTAGCAAGAAATGATAATAACTAGGAGGTAGAATTTATAAACATCCAGCCTTGTTTAACATAACAGACTGAATCGTCTGAACGGTGACCCACCAGCCCAACATGACGAGAAAAACAGAAGGAACAATTTTAATAGCAACTGGAGAAGGAGTTGGCTAATTCCACTATAAGTTGCACAATCGAGAAGTAGCTGTCAAAAGAACAGCAGTGTATTTCGAAGTTTAACGTGATCACCTGGTATGGTACGTAATCCAGATTACCTATGAAAATGAACTGTACAATCATTAACCACAAAAGCGAAGAAAGTACACGGAGAGTGTTGCTTGCATACAAAGAGCCAGTGATGAGGTTACACATGCGATAAGGAGCTAAGCAGCATATTTGCCAATGTTATGATTTGTGGTAACGGCCATCCATAATGCACGTCGAATGCAAAAAAATCCTTAACTCTAACAGAAAAGCATAATCTGAAAGCGCATTCAAAGGGCATCTTTTGCGTCAAACGAAACGGAGTAGAATGATAGGAAGTTTCAGGGCGAATTCTGGAACATCAAATGTAAAAATTTATACAACTATAATAATTTGAACCCGACCGTGCAAACTGGCCACAGTGGATACTGCGAGTTATCAGACAAGATGTATATTCAGGTAGTTAACACCACTTTCATTGCTCAACCACAGGTTTAAACTATGCTGAAAGTCCAATGATACCGTAATTACCTCAGTTCTGAAATCTCCGTTGACGCTTGAAACCGATCCCTTTAAGGTTACGATTGTCGTGACGTTGAATACACCGTACTTTCGCGGAGAAGAGTAACACTTTCCATTCTTCAAAATCGAAAACGATACAACTGAAATACTACATCGTTGAGGTTCACCTTAAGTTTGTCACAAACTGACGTCGCTTAGGTTGTCTGTGATAGACTACATAACATGAAATAAGAGGAGCATACAAATGTAATTTATTAAACTGACGCCTTATGCTATGACGTCATTCGTGTACTCGCTGCCGGTCACAAGACGTTTGTCATATTCTCTGGAAGTTCTTTGTTACAATGGTTTGACTTCTACAGCATACTTTGTTCGAACACAAGCTGCTGGGTGGGGCTGTTGATTTTTCACACAATTTTACTCCTAGAAATCGCCTGTGTATCTCAGTCGATCTTCTTAAAGATCTTAGTTTGGTCTGCACAGAAAGCGTTTGTATTGGAAGGAGTGAATACTAAACGAAACCATGGTGTAACCCTGGGAAGCCCATTGGGAAAGAAAAGTACACGGAGGAATTTCTCGTTTTTTGTGCTTTATTGCCAATGCGCCCCAGCGAACCTAACCAGCTGCTAAATTGCAAGTGCCGTTGGATACTACGAAGATGGTAATCCACAGCAGTGAAACGCATTCAAGCAGATCAACCTGTCTCTCGCGTAACAGATCAGTGCACATCTCAACATATGGTGTGGAGCACTTCTAAGCATCCATTTGAACTGCAACGCCCGAAACCACTTGTCGACTGTAGAAAACTCGAAAAATGGCTTCATAGATGGTCAAAGCAACTTAACAACCAGTCACCTAGTTTACCCGGTCAAATCGTTTTACTTTGTTACGTAATGGTAAGCCGAAACTGTTGACGATTAATGAAGCAATGCCAATCAGACGACAGTGGCCAGTTTATGTGCGTATGAGATGCTGAAACAATCAACTCTAATAGCATTATTAGTGAACGAAGGTTAAAACCACTTGGTTATTCAGTCCACTTAGCTATATGCAACTTTTATGAAAACGAACGATTTTACATCAACGACTAGTGACACCGAAATTCTCTCGACGTATGTCTTTACTTTCTCTTTTGATCAAGTGGATGAAGGGAATACAACGCTTTAAATAACCTTCAGCTTTCTTTTGAAGAGGGGGAAGATTGTATCGAGCGGTAACTGACATTGTTAGGGACAACAACAATTTAGTACGTCAACCCATTCTCACGTGATGCTTCTCATCAAGCTGAGGTACCTCCGTCTTTTAGTGCGGTCAGACAACATGGCAACTCCGATTCCTTGGAATGTCCCATTCACACACAATATTACTTTACGTGTGTCTAACATCTCCCATCTTGGACGAACAATTCGCTGACGCTTGAATTGGTTAGGTGTTTTATAATCACCAGCTCATAAAATATACAGTATTTAACTGAGTTGCACTGTTTTTGCGCCTGTCTAGGTCGCCAGTAAACCTTACTATTAAACGGTACATCTTATTGTACTGGCTGAAATGGAACCGAGGCGGGTGCGACACAACACTTCGGAGGTGAATTAAAGTCACAATAGCTAAAACGTTTGAAAATTTTCAGTCATCATTGTTGCATTAACAGTGGTCTTAGGAAAACCCACAACAGTCCTATGGAAGCGTTGCCACAGAGCCTACAAATTCAGACATTGGCCGTCGACACAAATGAAACGGTGACAAGTTCAACATAAGATGCTACGTTCCAGAACCCGAGCTGCCCTTCGAGGTGTCATTCAAGAAATACAAAACCGTTCGGACCAACTATGCCGAAATCATAGCGCAGCCGCGGCAAACGAGTACAGCAAGGAGTAACAAACTTATCGTTCACATTCTAATCAATAATCGCTGAGAACTACAGCTTGATGAGGCCACGTGAATCCTCAACATATTTTGAAAGTAACCCAGGTCACCAAGTGTATAAAACTGTAGTTATGTCACACAGCCAAACAAAAGCAGCCAGACGAAAGTCGGTTATACCCACAGTGTTGTACACCGCAATAATACTTGTGTGGGTTTCTAAACATTATGACATGATCTCACGGGCATCATCATCATCAAAACAGCCATGAGCCTGACCAAAAGGTACTGTGGCTCGGGCCGCCGCTCACCTCAACAGTGACGTGGAATATCCTAAAAGGGAAGAGTACTACGAAGGACAACAAAGATTGAAGAAGACTAAATGGAAGAACTAGAAATGGTATGGATACAGATACGCCATTGACTGCGACACACCGCCATCTCGGATAGCGTCT
>QNGE01002338.1:0-28029 GCA_008508345.1 Paragonimus westermani | reverse complement strand
CAGGAAGAGATGCCAACCATCTTCCAACCCCCAACCTGGAGGACCAGGAGACTGTGGTTTGTCAGACCTCTACCTGTTGGCCTGCCTGGTATGAGTAACTCTGTCCAGTTTAGCCCAAAAGGTCATAGAGATGGGCAAGCCGTCACACCACGTTAAGGTCCAGTCTCACCGTGACGGTGCACCAGGAATGATTGTCGTTTAGATGGACCGACCAGTTTGTTTTCACTTTCACCATCTTCCCCTGTTCCCAATTTTCACTCCTTAAAACCAAAACCATCGATAAACAATGGCACATTGGATGTGTACATAATGAAGAAGGAACAGATCAGTAAGATACTCTGGCGAACGCCATTTCGAACTTGTAACTGGATCGTGTTGCTTTCGAAACACATGTTTACATTTCCATCGTCGCAACCCACTCCTGAAAAAGGTCTCTGATGACGACAAAACCGAATGTAGAGGCCAAACTGGTAGGGGTCAGATTGATTTCTCGGGCAGTTCGGAGTTTGCTCGATTGAAACTCAGTGAATGTTCGCTCACGAGCCACCAGATTTAACATTTTAACTCAAATTTGTCAAGATGAACCAGAAGTAGGGCCATTTTACTTATTTTTATATCACATCTGCCTGTGCGCCGACAAACAATGAACGTATAAATGAATCGTTCAGCTAGGGAGAAGCAGCTAGATGACAAGTTCAGTATCTGTATGTGAAGCACTGACAATGTTGATCCACTGTTTCAATTGTACGTGCATCATGACTCTATACAACCGATTTCCCGGCTCATCACAGACGTAAAAGGGTCACATAGGGACCATCCTGTGTAACCTAACTATGGATGCAACATCTGCGTCAAATACCTGTGATCTCACTTCGTTACAGACTGTCATTCATTCTAGAGTGATCATCTTAATTCAGACGATGCTGTAATTCGTGCGCACTGTGTTCCATCATTTGAACAAAGATGAGCTCTGTGTTAATATGCGAAGACTAATTAAAAACCCAGTGATTAGGTCGCACGAAACGTTATCCAAACAGCAGTGACAAACAAACTCCCCAATTCATGACACTGAAGTGAACCGGGAGCGCGTTTGGTGGGAGTTTAAACAGATATGTGAAATGTTTATGAGGACGGCTGTTTTAATAAGGCGCCACATATGCACATACATATCCCACCGATTTGACAGTTTGTGAGTAAATGAACATGACAATGACCATCGTTAACCGAAACACAAACTTACGAAAAGTTAGGGGTAAGGACAGTAAGAATCACCTAGACAGGTAAAAAGTCAATGTTTTCAGGGGATAGTCCATTGTGACTCCCTCTGATTCAGGACCGCCGAGAAAGACGGTTCACAAATGTACATTTTGTTGTGGTGGCCTGACTGGTTTGCTCGAGGCTTTGGGGAATAGTTCCACTAAATGAGGATGGATGGATGTTAAGTTTAGTTATGGTACTCACGATAGCCATCCATCCACAACAGAGGGTCACTTAAAGCCAAAGTTGAAGGGTCTAATTTTTACAATTTCTTTTAGAGACAGCGTCCAGAAAGTGACGTCTGAACCGATCATCATCTTTCTTTTCAAACGAATGATGGAATAAGTGTCTAGAGAGCGGTGTTTAGGAACATTCATTCTTATCTTCAAAAAGGTTCAAAAGCGCTACGTTACGATGAATGGTCGAGTCGGAGAGTGATTATCCCAACACTCCGTGGAATACCCCGATGCGGTGGTGAGATATAATCAAAATCCATATTGGGTGGATCGCAAACAACACGGGCGACCAAATGAGTTATAGCAGCAAAACTGTGCCAACGGGCGAGAGGTGGCGTTCAAAAATCCACCAGGAAAAGCGTCAACGAAACGCGGAAAACTAAACACAAGTGCACCTGAAGTTTAAATGGAAACCTCGCTGTGATGTGTACTGGAATTCCGGCCCATAAAGGCAGACGCATGAGTGCTTTGGAAACCTGCGAGTTGAACAATAAGGACCGTGCTTCATTGCACTATTTTTCTACACAACAGAACCACCCGGGAGTGTCAATATCGTCTCAACCACATCCAAAGTACTCTCGTCTCTCAGTACGACGGCTTCTTTAACACCTGAACAAACAACCACGACAAAAGTTAATATCTCTGTACCTGATCCAGAATAACTCGAACATACCTATTATTTGAGATAGATATTAGGTTGTCTGCATTCCATACCAACTGTTCGTCGCGTACAGACACCGAATCTGCCACCCAGTCACTTCTTATTGGAAGTAAGATGACCGTGTTGTGCGTTCATATCACTAGCAGGCACGACGACGTCCGAGTGCCTCGTTCATCTTAAAAGATCAAACAGGGTATCGTAGAAAACGATCTTGGCAGTAACGGTACTATTGTCTACCGCGGTATATCAAGATATGAAAAAATAAACTGCGTCTTTCTGGTCTGTTTCGTCAAAATTTGACTAGAGTGCCAAGACAGACGGCAGACAGAAAACCATTCTTTGGGGTCCAGGAAAGCAGTTTCTGCTCTGCCATAGAGCTCAGTGAAATCCCACCCCAGCCTGACCGTCACCAGAGTACGTAGGACAGAATAGACGATCCACAGTATTATCTGAGGGCAAACTCAAGAGAGGGACAGTGCTAGGAGTGTAAAAGAGCATTTAGGAGCCACAGCACACATCTAGTTCCAGATTCGAGGGAGGGCTCGCCAGAGCAGCTAGCTGTTCTGTTTTTCAAAGACAACGGAAGCTGAAAGCGTTAATGTTTTTTGGTTGTTTTGGCTTGAAGACAGGGTAGTTAGTAGCGAACGAGGAAGAAGATGAAAATAAGTAGACTGGTCTGCCAGGGGCAATGATAAATTCTGATACTTCTTGATCGTTTATGCCAGAAAATGGGGCCGGGATGGGAAAGCCATCCTGAGTCTCTGACGTAAAAGTCTAACCAGTGGATCCCACCCAGAGCCAATGACTCACTGATTAGTGAGAACCTTGCCTAGCCAGAGGGCGCAATGAATAAGACAATGCTGTCTGATTATGGCCACTGCTGCGCGCAGTGGACATATTCGAAGATATATCGGGCCTGATGTGCCATTAACACAAATGGGATACTGTAGTCCTGACGCCTTATGGTCACTTTGTGAAAATAGGTAGTTCTTAGATAATTACCTTCGCAATCGGGACTGACGGTAAGTTTATGACGCTCGTTGTGTTACCGTTAATAACCTCGCATACTGACCTTTTGAAATGTAAAAGGTACAGCTCAGGAATCATTACTGATCTTCATCAAATCGCTGGTGGCGTGCGATCTTTCATTTCCACTAACTTTCCTGAGCTACATTAAAAGGCCACAAATTCCATGTGCATTAGGTTGCACTTTTGCCTAACCAAATTACTTCCACCTTAGAAAAGGCAGTATCAGCACGTTATAGTTAACTATTTGCGTATAACGAATGGTTCACCACACAGGAACGTGCTAAGTAGAAAATACGGGACGGTTATGAAAACTAAAAGGGTTGCAATAAAAAATATGACAAAGTTTGGATGGTATCTTAGGAAAAGCCAGTACGATGCATTTCCCATATTTTGTTTACAAACCTCGACACATTCTCTGATAACACTTCTGATAGGTGATTCAAAAATACAAGGATCCGCACTCAGTTATTCTTGTTTCGGAGTATTTTTTAGTTCGGCCGCTGAATTGTTCGGTAACTGATGAGTTAGTGGTGGCTAAAGATAAGCAGGTGTAACTGAAATCCAGAGAGAATGCACACCACTCCCAAAACATTAATCCTACGGAAAGCTAACCATGCCTTTGTCTTACCCCAAGTGCACACTGCTGTATTATCTTGTACTTCATTATATACTTGCGAAGTGATGAATAAAGGCTGTGGACACGATTAGGAACCGCTGATTTGTAAGTTGATCTGAGATATTCAGCTGCCTCAAGATACAAACCATAAGCCTACCACCAAAAATCAGCCAGAACGTCTCCAGGACCCACTGATTGAAGCAATATGATATCTTTAGAGATGATAACAACAGTATCTCCATATAACCACTCTTTTCCTACCGAGTTTGTGTTGTCGATGAATCCTAACATCCTCAAGTAGGACCAAGAAACTTGAAATTTGAGATCGCCGACCTCTATAATACCTAATCAGCGGCGATGGTCCTTAGGGTGTTCTTTAACTAGTATTTATCATAACGCATGCCCAAATAATTCAGACCGTGTTGAGCGTCCATTGGATGGTTCGGTGCTTACCTCGTTCTAAATAAGTGCTAGAATGTTCTTGAGATGTGTCATCTGAGACAGTACTCATTAAGAAGTGAACTACAGTTATCGATCCCTACAAAAAACAGCATTCCACTGTAAACTGAAACACCGCTGGCTAATATCAGAATCTAATCTGTTTTCTGTGGTATCACATCACTCACCCGTGACATGGTAAGATCCACAAAAATACTGAGTTAATTTGCGCACCACAAAAGCATTCAGCGTATAAATGTTACTTATTAGCACTGTCATGTGGGGCTTATCTGAATACTACGTACGCCAGAGTGTGTGATGTGTTTTCAGGTTTCACGCACACCACAACTGTCTAACACATAATTGGTTGTAAAAATGTAGTTGAAATTTTTACAATAAACTTAGGACGACAATTTCTCGCTAAGCAAGTTCCTCACGATTTTGGACATGACCATGGGATCGGCGTGCATACGCACAGTTAGTGAAACGGAAGGCGCATGGTTACAGTCGTGAGTGTGGCTTTCCATAATTGATCGGTACCGAGTATAATGATTACGTCAGAGATATTCATAGCCTCCAAACTAAGAATAAGTTCTATAGAATTAAACGCCATTACGATTACGTACGGAAGTAGTTAAATATCTAAGCAGATACGCTCCTAGATTATTACCAACTCAGTTTATGAGACGAAAAGAAGATATACCAGCAGACGACTGGTTGATTTTGATTGTGCGCTTCTTTGTCCGTGCTGCAGCAGTAAAATAAGACTGAAACACCACTTCAAATTAAGGCGGTGCACTCTTAAATGGATCAGCCCTGGTCGTTCAATAAAAGTGGTTGGTAAATCAAACGAGATTATCAGGCAGTGCCATTCGACTTGAGAAGAGGGTCACTGCTACAGTGAGTATCTCCACAAAAAGCAATTCGAGTGTGAAGTCAACATAAGAATGAGATACAACGCTGAATGAATGATGCCAAACCCGGAGTTTGTTTGCAGACAATCAGAGGACACAAGTGATACTCCTCTCTTAAGAAAGAACGGAAACCAAGAGCGTTCGACAGATGCACTAAAAATGTAAATGCTAGCTTAAAAGGAAAAAAATTAACATTGTAGGCGGCAAAACTATGAAGACTAATGAGAATTCTGAAGAGTAACCTACAATCTCAATAACAACTACTGTATATCGTGCCGGGAAATACGGTTTGCTAACATCAATAAAGCCCATTCACAAATTCAATGAGACGATAAATACATTCAAACATTATTCACGTTGCGTTGGAAAAAAACTCTTCTTATTCTTCAATCTGAATTTTGCCACCTACAGTCAAAACCCTCTGAATGTCGGAAGTTTTTTCTTCAAAATGCTATTATCTGATCTCCCTTGGAGACAATTCCTCCTGAAACTTTCCCATGAAAATAGATCTGGCTGCTTTAACCCACTCACATACCTCACATATAAATTTCCGAGAAGCAATTCATACTGTGACGCTGTACGCCCCCTGGCGCCATCTGAATTACTGTAACGTTAAGACTTCAAAGTTGAACGTAATACTCAAGATGGGGGATTGCATAAGTTTCGTAAAACGGTATATATGTTCCTAGCCTTCGAAACATTATACTTCTCTTAAGCAAGAACATATACACTTCGATGTGCGGATAAATTTTACTGGAACATGCTACTAGCTTTGATACTGTTATGCCGGAAACAATCATCCATCACTCAAGCTCTTCACAGAACGGTCCTGCGGTTTACGCCACAGGAGGTTACGAGTTTTCAAGTCCGGAGTAGGTTGGTTAAAGTGGAAATGGATGTCCGAAAGAAGGGCAGTCAACAAGAACATTACAGGACAGCCCGGGTGATTTTTTCTGCAGTGTCTTACAAGTGATCTGAATGAGTAACATTAAGATTATAACAAGATACTCAGGGGACAATCAGGGGACTCCAATAAAACAACCGTGTTTAAACTAAACAGAACCCTGAACATAGATCCTCCGAGAGGCGATTGATATTAAGTGTTCATCGAGGTGCGAGAATATCCGCAGCAACAAAATGGTACCGAGGTTACAAACCCAGCGGATGGACTGTACCCAACGCACAGATAAATTGTCTTAGACCGCTTCTAAAAAAATTTCCTGATCGTAACATCCGAAACCTGGTACTAACTTGAGCTGACACAATAGCTTAGAAGATGCCTGGTATAAGCGACACGAATCCAAAGTCAGACATGTGACGAATGTCACCTACACCAGTAACCATAAGCAAACATTTTTGGCACGAACCATGGTCAAGAAGTCAACCACTGCTTTAAAGGAACAGGATGACGCAGTAACCTAGCCAACTACCGACGTGGGAAAATGGCTTGCATCAGTCTGGCTCAAATTCTCACATCCAAAACCACAAACCCATCCCTCAGAGGTTTATTCCAAAGGAATGGGTGCGACCAAGCTACTGAGTAATCATAACGTCATTTTACCAGAGTTAAAAGGTATGCCAGCAGATGTATGCAACCTGCTCAACAAAAGAGGTGAGCTGGCAACGGTAATTCACTTCGTACATATTTGTTTGACAGTCGGAACACGGTTCACAGATGAAATAAGCTGAGGAAACTGTGCGCGTGAACTCCAGCAGTATCTCGACGATCACAGCAAGGTCGCTGTAGGTGGCTGTCATTTGTTGATCCGAAGTTCTACAAGGTAGCAACCCGTAAACTCTGAATACGGTTGGATCAATACTCAAACTACAGCAGGCCTACTTCAAATTCGCCACCGGCGACGGTTATTGGGTGTATCGATGGTCAGGAGAGAAACTGGAGAAAAGTGAAACGTTGACGAAATTATTCTAGAGAGCATGGCAGTCAGACTATTTATTTTAATGTTCCTAAAACCAACTAACCATTGGGACCTGTTGGTGAAAAAGGTTTTGATCAAAAGTTATTCAATCTTGTCAGCGACTTTGAGGCTAAGGCGACATATTGGTGTAGCCACAAAGTTCGAAATTGAACAGAGAGCCTCATCGCTAAACTTACAAACAGCTCAACGTGGCAGCGACACTAGTAACGAATCGCCGGTGCCATCTCCCGGACGAAGTGATCTCACGCCGACTTACTTTTTGCCAAAATGTACTCTCTCATTAGAACCGGCATACAAAGCGCAAATTTTCCACCAAATCGGTCATAAAAAAAGTTATAATGGAAGCGCATGTAATGCAGTGGAATCCGTCAGTTTCCATAGAGACATCCATATTTTGTGAGCAAGGCGTTGGTCACTTTCGGGCTCCGACGGGAAGAAACGTCCCTCCGAACTGAGTCGGAGGAATGGATCGATAGCCAGGCTTCGCCCCAGGATCAAGAGAGGGTCCACCGCAAGCATATGGCTTGGGAGGCATACAAACGACAAAGAGTTTCAAAGCCTCATGATAGGCAAAAGAGCCCGAAACAAAGTAATCAAGATTGCAAGAAATGCTCGTCTGATACATAAGCTTAGTCTTGCACGTAACATTAAACGGAACCCTGAAAGGCTTCACGGTTATGTGCATGCCAGGTCCTCCTTGAGAAAAGGAATTCGGACCACACTTTCCAATAACAGAGACCACACTGACCAACGAGGGCACAGCTGGTGAGTTTATGCTACAGTTGCAAAGTGTTTGACGCTTGGGTAGTAGAGCACTGTAGGCTTCTAATTCACAAGGCGCGGTCATGATGGATGAGTAGATTATGCTCCATGAGACTGAGTAAGCATGAAGCCCGCAGGACTAAACAACAACCACCCGGCTGTCCCAGAATCCTTAACCAAAATTCTGACGTTGCCGATTGCCCGAATTTTCAATCTGATATCGAATAAAGGTGTAGTCGTAGGAGACTGGATGAAGGCTACAGAAATTCTCACTTTAAAAGATGGTAATAAATCAGTTGCCGAGAGTTACCGACAAATGTCCGACCAGCGTTATCAACAACATTTCTGAAAGTAAACTACGACAAACAATCTGCGGATTTCTAGATGCGCAGAAACCTTTTGGAACTCCTCAATATGGCTTGCTAAGGGTAGGTCTTGTCTTACAAATCCGCCGGCATATTTGGACGCTGTCGTGCAGAATCTAGATGGAACAAAAGCAATTGAAGCGTGTTGTCTAGATTTCCAGAAAACCCGTCGATTCTACGGAAAGCAGGCTGTTGAGTTGGACGCTACAGGAAGCTGGAATATTATGCACAGTCTGTACGTGGACCGAGAGCTTTCTAGCCTGGAGGTCGTGCAGAAGTAGATCCCTGGGATTACACACTAACGAATGTTTTCCGTTAAGTAGCGTGCCGCGAGGATCAATCCACATTTTTCTGTTCATCTGTGTATACATAAATGACTTGACGGACAAACTGGTCTGACAACGTTACCTCTAAATTAAGTTATAAAAATCCCTCAGAAAAGCAAAATGCACGCAGGATAATTGGAAGAGCAGCTTTTATTTTTGAGTGCAAAACACCAACACAGCTGAAATTTGTTTAATAATAACAGAATACGGAGCTGAACTGTTGTAGTCAGTTGTAATCGTATCCGAAACCTCCGCATTTAATTAAAAGCGGTGCAGAGTTCGAGCAAAATAAATACAATATATACTACGCAACCCCATGAACAATTATTTTATGCACGAGGTTTTATAATCGACCTTATAGATTTTATGCATTTTCTTGCGATCACCAACCCTCAACATGTGACTATTATCACACATTACAAACCGTTCGGTTCCTTGATGCGATACAGCTACTACATCTCCATTCATTTGAAGCATGAAGGATTTCAAAAATCTCCACTGACATACGACAAACATATGTCACATATAAACCAGAAATATAACAAACGCGTGGGACCCACCCAAATCATCCATCTTGAAAAACCCGCCTAAACAAATGTGACCTTAAAGCTCAGCGAAATGTATACGTGGTTCAGAAAATGGATAAATTCGTGACAAAATGTGCGAGAATGAAAACGAAATTCTTAGCATTTATACTTTGCTTCCTGTGTCCAACCCAGTTTACCTATGAACTGTTCTAATTTATTCACCCGCCTTTATAATCGATTCACATTTGATTACCAGTGTGCAAATAATCTGCAAACTGGCTCTACGTCGACCATGTGGGGAATGCAATACCGAAAATTGACTCGCTTGTGAATTTGTTCGATTTTCAACACGGATGTGTCATACTGTCGGAATTTCAGCGTCCCTTCGCCAAAACAAGCCACTACTAAATCTACACGTATATCTCTCCCAAATAAAATAGCTAGACGGTACAGAAATCTGAGAAGAAGCGAAAGCACAGAGTCGGTATCCTTTCATACAAAAATAATGGAAAAACTGATATTTGGCGAGTAATGCGGCAAGTTTCAGTAAAATGGTACGAGTGGAAATCCCAAATGAAATGTATGTAAATGTGCATTTCACGGATCCCAACATTATCGCACCTAGTTAGTGTTTGAATGATCCACCGCAAGTTAATCACTTTCGTACGGTGAATCAGCATGGCGGTGAACAACGTGGACGTTTCCTGGATAATGTTCAAGAAGTATCAGAACTTCCGGGAGTACCAGGAGGATCTCAACAGATTTCAACGGGAAACGTGTAGCAGTTTCTTTATCACTAGTTCGCAGACAGCAGAAAATGCCAAGAAACATCGGGGAATAGATTTACCGCCAGTCTGCCTGTACGGAATTGTCGTGTATAAGTGTGTACAATGTACTCGTCGGACGGTAGTACAATTCTTACTACATTACCTTTTATATTCGCCGATTACGGCTGCGAGGCCTCTTTGGGGGTTCACTACTGTAGCGGGGCACATCGCATCGAGAAAACCAACCTGGAACATTCACACGACTCCCCAGTTGGACGGCCTAGCATATATCCGAGAAATAGACGTCTGTCGACAGCAGATGAGCGGCATGTGACTGAGATGATGCAAAACTTCAAAGGCACCCGTGAAATGAAGTTGTACGTTGAAAGTAAGTTCGGGATTAAGATGCATGCAGACGATTTACGCAATCTACGTAAGAAGCAGTGTAAAGCTGACTTTCGGAGCGAGCTGGTTAACTTACGTGCTCTGCTGGATGCAGAAGGACAGTATTGCTTCCCGTTAGAAGAGAAGTATTTGCGGTTCGCATTCTTTGTTCCGAAAGGTTCCTTCCAGCTGTGTCCTGAATTTACGGATGTCATTTTGGCGGACACCACTCATCAGTTAAACTACGGGGCTTCATACTGTTGCACACCATGTTGATAGATGTAACTGGCGTAGGCGTGATGTTTTTTCACACACTGATGCCAAATGAAACGACGGCCAGTTCCGGATAGTTTTACAGCGTATTCTGAAATGTTACCTTGCACGTCAGCAGTACAAACCTTCGTCGTTGATCGTTTGCCTGCATTGTGGCCGAGCAATTCGCGAAGTTCATCCTAAGTGTGCCACTGTATTTTGCCGTTTTCACTTATTGAATGATGTATCCCGGCGATGTCGTCGCTTGGTAGGCTTAGACACTTATCAAAAAAACCGCGTATGCCAGTGGACACGTAGCATGGTATACACAGGGAACGTATCACAGTTTAACAGGTCGCTGTAGGCTATCATGTTTGTAAGCCGGGAAGCTTTCGATTAACTTTGTAAGACATTGCTTGTCTGCAAATTTGGTTGGGCCTCACATTTGCTAACAGAGACCGTTCTCTTTGGTTACTTTACAACCAACCGGGTGGAGAACGAGAATAGGCATATTAAAAGTGCTGTATGTGAACGTTCTACAGTATATGCGTTAATGAAACCTATTGTTGAACGTTCAAAGAGTATGTTTTCCGATCGTTTGTGCGATGCTGGTATACAACGTATGAAGTTGTTTACACCGCCGGTAGGATATGAAAACCTCTCTGCACTTCTGAAACCGTTATCAGAATTTGCAAGATGTGTTTTTCTGAGGCATTTCGATAATAGTCGAACAGAAAACGTCAGTTACGAGAAAGGGATGTGGAATGTTCGGTGTGAAAAACAGCGAACGTTTCACGTTGTCGTAGGTGGAAAAAGTAGATATGATTGCAGCTTCTTTTCACAATGGCTGATGCCTTGTTGCCATCTGGTCGCAGTTTACCGCGCAATCGACAGGCCGATCGGCAGGTTAGCAGAGAGGTGTAGATGGGCATTACCCGACACTGCCCCCACTGAGGTTGCACCCAGTGACATGCAAGAACCAGTAGTATGCATGCCCAATCCGGTGGCACATTCCCGTTCAGACAGAATCCGAAACGCGGAAGATACATTCCAAGATCTTGCTGTTACTTTGGGCTGCATGAGTGATGACAATAACAACGGGCATGCAGCGACGATCCGTGGGATAAATGAGTTGTTATCCAGGCCTCCAGATCTCATACTGCACTGTTCAGTTCCTGGACGAGAGACCGTGCAAATAAGCGGCAGGAAGTCTTTCGATAACTTGTGGTCCGAGATTAGGGCATGACCAACTGATAACTGGTACGACTGCTTCGCCGTTCCACAGGAACAGTCACAGGTAAAACGGGCTAGGAAGTGTTTGATAACCGACTCAAATATTTCCCCGTGCGGCGTTTTCCCTCCTACAAACGATAAATGCCTGAACCCATCCATACCATCCACTAGCAAGGCGGTATGTCAGTCAGATGAGTTGAGTTGCACGCCTCTGATTCCCACCACGTGTGTCTCATTTGTTTCCACAGGGCGCAGGAAGTCCGCACTTGGAAGTCGAGTGACTGACGATAGTTTGTCGCAGATAGAAGTTATAGGGGATCACTTAGAAACAGCACGTGTTAGGCGAGTGATTACGGGTGGCTTAAAGCAATTCAAAACAAAGATGAGGGAACGCATCGTAAGGAAGATGGCCTTGAAGCCGGTAAACAACGACGTTTGTCAGATATGCTACCTGTAGGCATATCCTGTGGACTTAGACGTAGACAACGTCGATTGGGTCCAGTGTTCCAAGTGCTGCTGTTAGTACCACCACTCGTGTGCGGACTACCACAGCTTCGACGTCGACTTCATCTGCCTGGACTGTGAGACAATTCAGCAGCCGACGTGAACCACGAGAACGGCCCCACTGTCCTTCTCACGACAACCTGGAATGATCCTACGGCCCTCTTTAGAGCCACTTACAACCTGATTTCCATCCCGAGCTCTGCCCACTTATTGTTAACATGCGTACGATTGTTCCCTTAGGGCAGACGATGAGGGTCGATGAGTCTTATTTCAGTGACAGCCTACTGGGTCCATAGCCGACTGGCAATACCATATTCTGTGGAAAGGTAATGAGGGTATATATATGTATACTGATGAACGTATTCATGTAGGTATGGATGTGAAGTTATATTTCCATATATATATATATACGTACATATATACGTATATATATGCATATATACATGCACGGTTATGTAGGCAGACGTATACATATATAGAAATATATGTATTTATATATATAAGTATACAAATATATACTGATGAACGTATTCATATAGGTATGGGTGTGGAGTTATATTTCCATGTATATATATACGTATATATATTCATAGGTATATGCATATATACTTGTATATATATGTATACTTATGTACGTAGACGTATATATATACATATAGGTATATGCAAATATATATACGTATATATAAACATATTTTTGTCAAACGATAGCTATTCATCAGTCACCACATGCTTTCATATGTTCGCAGATATTTCCCCATACACCTCAGGTATTTCTGGTATATTTAGTCTACATATATATTTAATATTTGTCGTAGATATACATTCGCCTGCTACAACCGTACGCCTTGGGCATCCACTGAGAAAATTCGGCTTCAAGGTCACGCAGTGTATTATTTAGCGGTTCAAATTATCTTTTCCCGGGTATTAAAGAAAACCGGCTCCCCCTCTAACATGCAGGCCAACCGACTCTATTTTAGATGCGCGTGACTTCGCGGACCAACCTTCGGGCGACGTGGACGCACCAGGGGACAGCGATCTTCCGAATTGGGGGTTCGAACAACAGAAGAACGATACAAACAAGCATGAGCCGAAGGCCCAGTAAGTCGTGCACACGACTTACACAAACGATGGCTAAGACGTCACTGACAACACAGCAGCACGCCCCGTCACACAGCTCGAATTCGATTCGTACGCGCTCGCTGGTTTCGGTTGCGCGTTACACCCCCACCCAGATCATCCATCTTGAAAAACCCGCCTAAACAAATATGACCTTAAAGCTCAGCGAAATGTATACGTGATTCAGAAAATGGATAAATTCGTGACAAAATGTGCGAGAATGAAAACGAAATTCTTAGCATTTATACTTTGCTTCCTGTGTCCAACCCAGTTTACCTATGAACTGTTCTAATTTATTCACCCGCCTTTATAATCGATTCACATTTGATTACCAGTGTGCAAATAATCTGCAAACTGGCTCTACGTCGACCATGTGGGGAATGCAATACCGAAAATTGACTCGCTTGTGAATTTGTTCGATTTTCAACACGGATGTGTCATACTGTCGGAATTTCAGCGTCCCTTCGCCAAAACAAGCCACTACTAAATCTACACGTATATCTCTCCCAAATAAAATAGCTAGACGGTACAGAAATCTGAGAAGAAGCGAAAGCACACTGACTGCTTCCAAGCATCTTTCAAGTCTCAAACGGTGTGATAGCGCTCTCATGAGTTCTGCGGCGGTGATGTCAATGAAAATTGAGCTTGAGTGACAGTAAAGTTTCACGAGAACTTCTCACATAGGGTTCGGTTTATTCCGTTTACCGCAGAAGACAACTATCAGCAAAGCTGCAGTACGGGGAAAGTTAATACGTCCTATGAAATGTAGGCAAGAAATAACTCCCCAATACGTTCATAACTTATCAACATCATCTAACTCTCATGAGCACTAGAACTTAGATGGTGCTTTACAGCGGATAGTGCAGCTCGAAACGTGCTAGCGCGATATTGCGGCCAAGGTGCAGGCTGCTAGACGAACAACGTTCTCATCTGACCAATTTATAAGTGATGGGAACATTGCTACCCACACAATTAAACAGGTTATACCGAACAGTAAACAAAGGCTAGAATAATAACTCAGTTGCGAAGCGTCAGAATACCCTCGGCAACGAAATGGCGCCGAGTGAACAGGGTCAGTATCTGAACCATACCAAATTCGCTAACAAATCACCTTTAACAGCTTGCAGAAAATTACTTGGACACAACTTGCAAAATCTGGTACTGGTTAAATTGCACCCGTCAGCTCAGAATATGTCCGAGGTAGATGTTACGTGGGATACAGACGTGAACCATGTTGCTGAATCATATATACCTATGTCCACAACCGGAACCCAACGTGTGGAGTTAAACCTCACTCAGTAGTCCAACCACAATTTAAGTGCCACAACACGACAGTGTAGGTGTTGATCCTCGACGTCCACTTTCTCGCGAACAACCTTCAGTCAGATCACAACGTGTACCGAAGTGCTACACTTCAACTAGACGCACTGTGATGCATCGAACGTCTATTGAATGTTAAGCCAACTGAAATTTACCGCCGAACTATAGTTCCGGAGCTTTACCAAGAGAATGTGACCGTGCATCATTTTGATGACTTTAGGTTTTGTGTATCTCAGCAAAGAGAAATAATTAGGGTCGATTACCACCTACGATCTAAGTCTCTGTGTCAACTGCGAGACGGTGGCACGCAACGCTGTTAATGTCTCTGAAATTGCTAATTGTAGCCCAGACTGACTAACCCTGAGAAACATTCCTCTCATTCATTCTACTCCAGTTCTTCCTTTAATATAAGTGAATATTCAAGCCTGCCCTCTTTATTTCTTTACGGATGTCTTATGTTTGGGAGAAGTTCAGCACAGGGTTACGATGTCGATGAGAAGCCCTCGATACTTCGATTATCAGAGCAAACTTCGAAGTTAGAATCTGTTTGGCAGGGCTTTTCAACGGATGGGAGAAAGTTCGATATTAGCCCACAAAATTTTAACCGACTCCGACCACCCTTGCTGGTTCGTCCCACTCAAAGCTAAACACACAAGCCAAGGATGGGAAAGCTCCTCCCCTCAGCAACAGAGCTACCGTTTGATTTGACAGCGTTTCTCGTTTGCTATCTTAGTGGTCTAATTCTGGAGCAACCTCCCAGGACAGCACGTTTCAGCCTTTACCGTTGACCTGTTTAGTCTCATATATTTTTAGCCTCTCCGCTCTGTCAAATAGTTTTCGATACGAAAGACGAACAGTATAGGAAGAACTAGACATACCTCTATGGCTGGTGTGCTGTGTTGTCTATTTTCATTGTGTTTGATCATTGTCTGTCAGCATTTCCTGTTGGTAATTACATGTGTTGAGCAAGCTTGCGATGCCCTCATGGAGACAACTAAATTCCTGCGGCATACCATCTACGCGCTCATCACTTCTGTGCCTACAAGATTGCGCTTTTGTCGGAAGGCAACACACTTTCTATGGTAGAAGTGCGAATATGAGTCATTTCTAGTTATGGCTTTCTTTTCTTATCGCAACACCGCTGTCACACTCGGTAACATTTTGCATTTTAATATTTCGCAACGAATTTGTGAGCTTTTGTTATGCCCATTATCCGTTTCCAACTCGTTATGAAAAGTCACACTGGCAAACTACACCATTGTCCACAGACAAGCACTCAGCAGCGGAGAGTGAAGACGGAAAGACTACACAGGGACAAGCTTCGACAAACAAATTATAGTATAGTTTGTTAATATGTGGAACAACTTGTCGTGCACAAAATGAGAATGGCCCTGTCATTCTAATCAAAGGAGGTTCGCAATTGTTATTGAGTGGATTTTGATTATACGGAGAACGATAGATATGGGGTAAGTAAGTGAAGGCATAGAGCGGGGTCACCAACTTTCAGTCGTACTCACCACCATTGTTATACGCCCGAAACAGGCAGCTACGTCAGTAGGCACTGCAGAAAGGCTTCGTAAAAACCCCATGGGAGTGTGATTCACTGCCGAAGGTCTCAAGGAGATACATAGCAGCCAATATAATCCAGCCGACGCCTACATACTTCATGGACGAAGAAGGACAAGCAATCAAACTGACATGAAAACCGGAAACGATAGACTCCGGAATTGGAACACTGAAACGTTCGAGTAATCCGCTGGACATGAGGTGGCTGTGTTTTAGTGACAAAGGTATTCCACTTCTGGGGATTTGCAACAGATCACTTAACAAAGGGTAATCGATCATTCCAATAACGCTGACGCAAAAGTTCGGGCTTACGGGACTACCTCTCAAATCCAGAAGACGTCTGCAAAAGCTGTCGAATTGATAGGAATTCGTACGGCACTGTTGGTATAACCACAGTGAAAGAGCTTTCTAACCGTAAGTGTGAAATACCGCTCATACGAATCATGCGATAGAAAATAGCGTTTAAATTTAAGCAACCAAAAACGGGGTCGCAGACGACGAACCAACCAAAAATGAGCTCATTAAGTCAATCAAAGCGCTCCAAAGGTGCTGCTTTGCACAGTGTGCAACTTGCCATTAACACGCTGATATTTCGGGTGCAAGTCCAAGACCGGCCAGTTAGGAGGGAACACAAGAGGTGACCCTTAAGTGGATGATCTCGAAGAAAAATGCACAGTGGCGAACAACGCAGCTGAAGCAGGCCCAAGACAGACTCAGTCCTGTGAAAACTATTGCGCCCACGAGGAACCGATAAATCTGTTAGGTTAAAATCGCATATTACCTCAGTCACCAGAAGTGTACGGTCGCTAAGTCTTAAGGAGTTTAATGATACGAGAAAGAATGCCACGGATATTTTATGGGTGTACCTAGGATCAATAAACGGTTGGAAACCTCCGGAAGCCGCAAAAGTACGGTATTCCCCATGTTGGAAATCACCGAGTTTTGCACAGGGCACATAAGTGAAGCAGAAGAGAAGTGGTATCCTTCGATGCCAGCCGCGCTAAAACCCACTTTTTCAAAGTTCATGTCTCAAAAATCAAAATATTTGAGTAACGTCAATTAGCGGAATATTTCGGGCTGGAGGGAAGTAACATACGATATGCAATACGGACGTAAATGTGGGCCGAAAATCACTCCACTCAGCTTACGGACTAAGGGTACAGAACGGATGGCCAGGTAGGGTAACCAGTAGAGAGGTTTTCACGGGCTATAAGCGTGGCGACTGACTGACAAAGATCGGGTGTGCACTCGTGTTAATGTTCTATCGCAATCGTATTTCCAGAGGCTTGATTATTTTCCGCCTGGGCCTGTCCAGTTATGCGATGAAGAAATTATAGAATAAAGTTTATTTGCCGACTCACTTGATTTCTTCCTGCGATGCAGCTAGCTGAATTGGTAGGTGGTCGGGGAATATCAAGCGTCAGAACTACCGATTGGATGTGCCACGGTCACAATATTCGTGTGGTTGCTCTAGCCGTCGGTTTTACTGTTTCTCGGCATTTATTTCAAGTTATTTTGTATCAGGTTTATTCTTCCATATTTCCGCAGACACACACATTTACACTAATGTCATTCTGATTCGATTAATTTTAGCCTTTTTAATTTGTGAGAAGCTTCGTGTTTGTTCAGCATGCGCTCCTATATGGTTATTTCTACCTCAGAGATAGACTTGGCAGATGCAAGGAAAACGTTGTGAGTGGCCCGATTTTGACCCGAGCGACTCGCATTTGTGGATGGTGCAGTTCAAGTTAGCGCGGGCAATCAGTAAAACTGCCATGCTCAGTTACCTGGATAACGCAGTGCCCATTTCTTCTCAGCCAAGCGACAGGAATCTGGTGGTCAGACTGCCATAGTAGGATCCATACGACACGCTTAAGAAGGCATTGTGAGTATGCGTTGTCGTACAAGAGAAAAGCAACTGGAGCAACTCTTCGGTATCATTCACTGCGGGGATCCTACCGTACCACAGTTGATGTGCTAGCTGAGAATAGAAGAGTGAATTGACAACTTGAAATATAAGCTCATGCACTTCTGTCGGATAAAACCATTAATAGATTTTGTGCACGAACTAGTTCCTGTGTTTCTATCGACAGGTCTCTCGGGCTAGTTACCGAGGGGATTTCATTCAGTCTTCGAATTCCTCTTCAGCGAGATACATTGGGAAGTACAATAACGATGGACTTCGTTGAACAAACAAGAGGGTTCGGTTTCGAAGCTCAATTTTTAAAAGTTTCTCGATCGCGCCGCATCACCATAAGACTTAACCTTTCCAGGCGGTGTTAGTAAACGGGATAATGCTAGTGTCAGGTAAGATTCAAGGTCACTGCAAGGAACTGTGTTCGGTCAGTTTTCCGTCTCATTCGAGCGCCGTGACTACCATGGGGTAGTGGCGACAGCCGTCTCTGCAATCCGTACCTCGGTTGCCTCATTTTTATATCACATGAGAACTGTGGGCTATCTATTGATAAACAGATTAGGAATAACACAACGTTACGAGCAGGTTGTTATACTTAAAGTTTCAACCACCTCGGGTGGCCTTCCATAGGAGTGTTGTAATCGAAATCACATTGACAGAGGAACAGGAGTCACATGAGATTTGCCGTGGTTAGATGAAGTTGTGGTACATCTGACCGGATTGGGTTAGTCCTTTGCCAACTAAGTGGGGGTTAGACAGATGTGGATGTGGGCTGTTCATCCTTGTAGACACTGTTACTGATGCCGATATCCAACGGGCCAAAGACAGGTGCCTTTCCCGGTAGGCATCAAATTTCGGGTTGTTAACCAAACTACAATACGCACCCGTAGCAGTGGCTCTCGTGTGCTATATCCTGGTTTGTGACGTGCTTTCGTACGTTATCCCAAACTAACGACTTAGCACCAACAACCAGAAGAAATCTGAGCTGGCTTTTGAGGCTGTTCACCACAAATACTTTGATCTCTAACATGTGTACTGACCGTAAGTATCGTCCACTAACCACCAATCCTTATCCTGCGACTCACCTAAGAAGGCATTGATGATGGATGTCGAGGACCTCCTTGGTGGTTCACAGACTTGATATGCCCACCAAAAAGTCACCTGTCTTCGATAAAGACTTTACCTATCACACCGGTGCAAAGATCCAACTTATCCGCCAAGCACCTCGAAAACTGAAACCAGACAAAACGCGTACTGCTAATGCCGAATTTTGACACACGCTTGGCATTGTGTAGCGGTGATAGCTCCTTTGTTCGTTTGCCGGAAATTTCATCAGCCTTATGTCAACACGAATCGGAAGTCACAATACGATAACGGCGAGTCTGAAAATAGACCTTATTTATCGATTTGCCATTCATAAGCAGAATTCAGCGCAACAAATAAGGAAGCTAAGGAGTCGGGCGTGATTGATCTTTGAGCTCAACCGCAAGATCGTTTACGGGAACGCAAGTAAACCTTCGGAATTCAAACAGGCGTGAAACTAGTTGAGCGGCAGTCCCAAGGACAACAACTAAAACATTGATATCCCAATGAGTGCAGCCCATGATAGTGAAGATGATGCGGATCCACTATATAGCCGCGAGTAAATCTGTGATACTCACGCTAACACACTAACTCCGATGTCACTGATGTGTAGTAAATTGACTTTTACAAGATAATGTGAACAGACACGGTGGCACTAGTGAGATATCTCTCACGTTTCAAGGAGTTTAGGGTTTCGGGGACATCGAGGATAATATCACTACATTGGCCTTTCTTTAGTAGGGCGACTAAATATAGGAGACTTTCTACGTATTAGTTTTATTCCTGCGCAAAAGTTGCTGCCTTGCTGGCCAGCTGCACGTGAGCCACCCACCCCGAAAACGCCTCCTGAGAACATGACGGGTGTGTAATTCCCCCCATGGGCAGGCACAGAGTGCTACGACGTTCAGGGTTGCTCCCCTTGCGTCCAGCAACTTCCACAGCGCATCGCGTTATACCTAGGATTAGGAGAAGGTGAACCGCCCGAATTTTGAGGAAGGCAGATGTCCAACTCAAGGAGTGTTCCGCAGCATCTGGAGATATTTGAAGCTTTTTGCGGGGGTCTTCTGCGCAACCTCAGTCAGACAGCTGTACTCGTGAGAAGCTGCTAGTTTCTGGTTAAAACACGCACAAAAACACACAATGAATTATCAACCATACACTAACTGCGGAATGAGAGGATAAAATATCCGAAACAGCGTGCGGGAGAATGTATGCGTCTCTTCAATCATTTCTGAAAAGATATCAGCTAGTGTTGGGCCTAACGGACTACCCATAGCAACACCGTCTAGCTGTTTATATGCAAATCCCTCAAAATCGAAACGAACGTTTTCTGTGCACAACAAAATAAGATCTTTAAGGCATTCAAGTGGAACACTTATATCACAGTTCTGACTCGAGATAAAATCACATAAGAATCATTTGTGAAAAGGGGATCAACATCCATGGAATACATTAATTGGGTACTCATCGTAGTGTTTTTTAACATTTCAACTAATTCGAAAGAATCCTTCAAGCAATGTGGGGATAAGACTTTACGGATTGCATCCAAAATGTCCACTGGCCAATGAGCAACTTAATGGTACGCGGAATTGTTCGTGCGTAAAATTGGACGTAGGGGTGTACCATCCCTGTGTACTTTTGGAGCACTTCTCAGTCGGGGTGTTTCCGTACCGACTGGTTTCAGCTCTGTGTACTGAGCTTCGGATATGTGTCCGTGTAACAGCACTATCTGGAGTTGTCTCGAAACTTGCTTTTCCACCAATATATTATTTTCGGCTGTCCGGTCTACTTTGAACTTCCCCTGGTCCTCCAAAGTGATATTCATTTTCCTTGAATATTCGTCTTTGGTCATGACGACCGCACCAGAGCCTTTATCCGGTTTAAGGAATGATAAATGCTGCATCCCTCTTAGTTCCTTCATGACCCGATAATGTTCTTGCTTTAGACAGCACTGTTGACGGATAGGCGCCGACAAAATCGGGTTGGAGATATCCACCATTTTTGCGCGGAACCAGCCTGTCTCATCAAGAGATGTAGGCGACAGTTCCTTCAGTTGCTCGTACATGTATTCAAATTGAACTTGTGTGTTCAACTTGTTAACGTTCTTGGGCGATATTTTGAACTTCAGTCCAAGTGAGAGGACCTCGAGCTGCGTCTGAGTGAACGCAGTGGACGAAAGATCGTGCACATGTTTGAAACCATCACCCGGAAACATACTCATTCCGGCTGATCGTGAAAGGGAGCGCTGCAGAGAGCGACTAGTTCTACCCCTAGTTTATTCCAGGGTGTCTCTAGGGAAGGTCACATATTTCATTCGGCAAACCAGTGACAAGCCGTTTAGTACTACGGCGAAGTGATGTTGGGTTTCCACGGACTTGTTAATCTTTTCCCAACTGGCATCGAAATGCGAACATGTTATTCTCACGAGATTGATGTTGTTTACCGGTACTTTCTCTTTAGACAACACCTCAACAAACGACGACGGAAATTGGCTTGATCGAATACATACCTCACCCTGAAATTAACTGGGAGTAGAACTAGTCGCTCTCTGCAGCACTCCCTTTCACGATCAGCCGAAATGAAACTGCCATGGTAACAGTTGCTTTTCAGGACTGTGGAGAGGATAGCGATGAGGTCGAATACCGGACGAACGGGCGTCTGTTGAGTATCCGAAGTTTCGGAGCCACAACCAGGCTACATACTTCGACGATGCGCATGCTTCTGTCCGCAGATGACAACGCATTGCTAGAACACGGCGAAGAAGAGCTGCAACGTATGGTTACAGCCTTCGCTTCGGCAGCATCGATGTTCGGATTGAACATCAACACAGGTACGACGTTTTCGTTCTTCCAGCCATCTTCTGGTGGAGGTGCTGCTTGTGTACCTCCACCGCAAATTCGCATCGCTGGAGACCGTGAATGGTTCCGGGGATTCTTGCTGCTTGGGTAACTTGTCTACAGATCTGTCCGTGGAACACGAGTTGAGAGCGCGTGTGGCGAAGGCTAGCGCTGCTTTCGGACGTCTTGAAAGGCGTGTCTGGAAGAATCACAGTCTGAAGGTGGCCACGAAACTGTGTTTACCGCTCAATGTTGCTGTCTATCCTGCTATAAGGCAGTGAGGCGTAGACATTGTACCAGCGGAACGCGAGCTATCTGAGCCGCTTCCATGTGCAGTGTCTGAGGCGCATCTTGGGTATTCGGCGGTCGGACATGATTCCGAACACTGAGGTACTGTGCCGAGCGGACCTGGATGGGATGGAAGCCATGCTGATGCTGAATTAGATCCGTTGGCTCGGTCACTTCCGTCGGATGGGCGATGATCGCATCCCGAAGCAGTTACTGTACGGACAAGTGAAGTCTGGTAATCGAAATCCCGGTGGTCAAAAGCGGGGGTACCAGGATGCTGTGCAGGTGAGCCTTTCACGGTTCGGGCGTGCCTACGGAATTTCAACGAGTAAGTATTGCGCAGTCGCGATCGGAAGCGTGCGGTACGCAAAGGAACCATCGGTGCCGTAGGTCGCGGTGACGTGACTATATGGCGTTGTGATGTGTTCGACCGCGGAAGTGCTGGCCGTTTGGGGTTAGTAGGCCACCAACGTACTCATAGTACACCGTCGGCGAAGAACCGACGAGTACGTTTGGCTCAGGTGAGTCATATCAGTGTATACATTCTACTTCTGTTAATGACTGCACCCGCAAACGGCCGCCTGACAATTGAAAATTAATCCGCTCTTCTTTTCAGAAACTTGAGTGATTATGGTCCTCTATCCATTCTTCTCTTCGGCTTTGTTGATGTATTGTATGATTAATGATCTGCCTGGCTCCTCATAGTTCAATGAGAATTTTGTTTTTCATCCTTTTCAAGTTGACCATCACTCACATTTGATCGCAGCCTTCGCATTCAGATAGACTTTCCAGCCAGCCTCTTTCGAAAAGANAGAACAATAGTATGGATGTGCTAATTACTGGACGTGCGGATGGTAATTTACAACGCTCACTTCACCTCAAAGCAACATGGGGTGGTCAATATCTGCAGTTTTCAAGTTTTGCTCCTATTACATACAAACGGGGTTTAGTTAAGACACTGTTTCAGAGAGCAAAACGTATTTGTACGCCGGACACTCCGAAGACAGAACAGGAGTTGTTGAGGCGATTTTTATTAACAAATGAATATCCAGACAAATTCAGTGATGCACATAATACGGTGAAGAAGATCACTGAGCCTATACTGACGACTCAAAAGAAGGATGTTTGCCTGTTCTTGCCATTCAAGTGTGATCACCTATCCAACGACATAAAGCACAAACTAAAATCTGCCATGGCTTGTACGTATGCGGCTGCGCAGTTGCGCCTATTTCAAACCACCACAGGACCAGTTCTCCGCAAACGCAAAAGTAGTTTGTAAAACTGTTCTGTCTCCCATGTTGTTTATCGGTTCACTTGCAGTTGCAGTGACGTTTACATAGGCAGAACAGACCGACAACTAGCACAGCGAGTCGCCGAACACATCCCATAGCGGTTGAAACGGCAGATGACGCACCAGTCTCAACTGTGTGCAGTGACTACTCTAAATCCAACGTCATCGATTGCTAAACATGTCATGACAACAGGTCATTTGGTTGACCCAGTTAACTCATTCAAGATACTGTTGCGCAACCAAAATCCGAAGTTAATGGCTTTCTGCGAAGCGATGCTCATTCGAACTGACCAACCGACGTTATGTGCACAGAAGTGGTTGAAACATCCGGTCGGGTTGCCATTGTCATGATTACACAATAAGTGGTGTGCTTGTATGTGTGTCTAGTCCCTGTGTGTCGTTAAATATTTAAAGTATATAACTGGCATGTTTTACGTTTGCGACTGATGAGAGTAAATGAAATGTTAACATATCGCAATCTGTCTTCTTTCCATTCTGGTGACAATGGTGATTTCCAAGAACTAGCTGTGAACTTTTTATTCAATATGCCGTCTCGTGACCACGTAGTGCAGCTTCAAGCTGAGTGTGAAAACACTCCGTGAGTTCACTTGCTCGTGGATGATATGCTGTGGGATGTCCTCTGTGCAGGCCTAACCCTTTGGTAAGCTGCGTAACTGAGGCTGGTTGAAATTGTCTGCAGCGATCAGTCGTAATATTTGACGGATGAGCAAATTTTGTTGCCCAGTGCTCGACAAAAGCGCTGGCGACAGATATTGTTAATGGATGTGGCAGCACCACGGTTTCCTGCCAGCGAGTGAACCGGCATATACACGTGAGAAGGTGAGTGTAGCTTCGATAAAGTGGAAGTGGCCAGGCGAGATTCAAGTGAACGTGTTCGAAACGATCGTCGGGATTTACAAAAACCTTGATGGAGCTGCTGGTTTGTCGGTTAACCTTGGAACGTTGGCATACTGGGCAGCAACGGGCCCAATGCTACACCTCCCGATACGTGTTGAGTCAGACGAATCGACCCGTAATCAGTCTTAGTAATGCGAGTATTCCTGCTTGTGACAAGTTATGCGGCGCTCTGAAAAATGGTCTTCGCAACGGACGTGGTACGACTGGTCTCCGGTATCCCAGCATATTGTCGCAAATGACATTGCCAGTCAAAAATGTCAAAGTCACTATGATGATGCGTTGGTTGAGACGTTTTAGATCAGCCGTAACCGTGCAATTTGACTGTTGCAGTGAAAATAAATTGCGACGTAACTTCAGGTCGTCAACTATAAAAACGCCGTGCACTCATGACGCAGTATCTGCGGCAACGTTTGCAAATCCGAGGACGTGACGAATATCCGTGAGAAACTGGGCTAAGTGGTCTGGCTCTTGCGTTGCTCGAGGTGAATAGTTATCAGAATAATTCTGCCATACCATGGGTTTGTGGTCGGTAAAGATAATAACTCGTGACCCTTGAGTGTATGGCGAAAATAGAACAGAACCCTATATACTGGTGAAAGTTCGCGATCAAAAGTGTTGCATTGCGTTTCATTCTCGCTGAGGCGTTTGGGGAAGAGTATGTTCGGCGGCCATGCCTACGAAGTTGCTTGCTGCAGCACCGCATCTACGGCTGTTTCTGATGCACCTAAGACGATGCTGGGCGATGCATTCGGTTCCCGGTAGTGCAACACGGCGGCAGGGGCGAGTGCTTCCTTTGCAGCGGTAAAAGCCGGGGGTTGTGTGCAAGGTACGTTATTGTTCACACTGCGGTTATCATTCACGCAAACGTAGTCCATCGCCGGCGGTCCCATATGTAGTGACTTGACGATGTCGGAAATAGGCAACTTTCCCAGCCACACTGCCATATCCACCATTACTTACGCTGAGCCTTGCAGTCTACACTGTTTATATATTGAGTTATTTTCACTCTAGATTTGCGCAGCAGCGTGAGGAGAGGAACCTTATGATCATGAGTTTTTCGTGTATGTATTCATGGTATCGGGAGTGCCATTAACAAAACCACAAGGGATGGCTGACACGTCGATAACTCCGGTTACATGATGGAAGGTTGCCTACCGCCGCCTCCTAGTGAAAGGCAGGTGTAGTAAACAGTGATCGTGTGGTCTCTCTAAAGATAACGGTTGCAACCGTATTTTATCGCTTGTCTCTCCTGTAAGCGTGATTCTATGTAGGTCTGCTATAGGAAGCCCGGTACGAACACAGTACCGCCTTGTTCAGCCTTGCAGCTAATTGTTCCCGAAGAGGGTTTGCTCTTTTCCCACCCACTTAACTTTTGCGCCATTATTCGAGGTCGTTTAACTTGGATCTTTCCAAGCGTTGTTCAACACACTTGAAGTTTTCACACACTTTTCGCCCGTTGCGCTTTGGGCTGCCACAGAGTGTGCTAGGGAGCATTTTTCTTTTCGTGCCCGCGGTAAACGAATGTGTAGGGCCCAGTGAAACACTGAATGACCTCGAAGCGCAATTTTATCACTGAAAAACTGGAGACGGAGAAGTGCACGCTCGTGTACATATGGAGGTGGAAAAACTGCCTAAAATCAAAATATGCGTGCGTACAAACATGCACGCAAAAATGAGGTACTGTGACTCCACATATAGGAGTTCGTTTCTTTTGCATACACACACACTTATGTGTATATAAATGCACAAGCATAAAAAGGAAATAAATTTTTGTGAAATCACACAATTTCATTCCAATATATAAAAACACTTGTCGGCCTACGTTGTATATATATATGGACATAAATAACGTGCATATATTTATATACCATTGTTAATCCCGGTTGTCTAGTGGTTCAAACTACGCTTAGTCTTCTCGCAACGTCTGTCGATGTGCTGGATCCACGATAGTCGCGTCTGTAAGTAACGAGCGTCTATAAATTCTGAGCCCGTCGAGCAACCGATTCGGATCCATAAAGGAAGACGGTCGTATTGGAGAGTTTCTTTTCAATAAGGTGTTAATGTTCAAAAAGAATATGATAAACCAAATAGTGGAAGACAACAACGAACCTCAATATTGAATCCACTAATTGCACAAGTCCTGAGATTAACGGTTCATGTAAATATGACCGACTGCAACAGTCACGTAATGGCGAAGCGGTCAGGCGAAAATGCAATCAGGGTACATATAAACAAAGGTCCGGCAAGGGAATGTAAGGAAGAAAAAACTACGCGGAAACAAGTTTTACAGGTGAACAGTATCAGGATTTAATAATACATCAAGATCCGCATTCATAGGAGAAATGATATGTCACGCGCGTAACTTGAGCGGGAGCGTCAGATTGTAAGAAAGGCTCGTAATCAGTGAAAAAAATTCAAAGGAGAAGAATCAACGAGGAGGGGATAAATAGAGCAGGGAACGTGACCACCAACATTTTATTAACACACAACAATCATCAAACACTCACGCAAGCAGCCACTCCAAAAACCATCTCATATGAATTTATATAAATATGTACGTGCATATATATGTTGATGTGCACGCAAACACATGGTATACAAATATGTGTTGTTAGATTTGTTAAAAAATGTCCATTTTTCTCAAGAACAGTTTAATTTTTGAGATATCCTTGAAAAATCAATTTATAAGTTTGAATTTCACTCTTTCGCGCCACAATGGGTTAAAACTTGATTATTGCGCACGTTTTCCGTCCGTCTCTGATTTGTCCAGTTCTCTTCTGAAGTGCTAATTTGAGCGAGTTATTCTACGGCTGTTCAAAAACTGTATATACGCGGACGCTGGTCCGTCATATTACATTTGGTTTTGGAGCAAATACTGTAACGCGCAACCGAAGCCAGCGAGCGCGCACGAATTGAATTTGAGTTGTGTGACAAAGCGTGCTGCTGTGTTGTCGGTGCCGTTTTAGCTTTCGTTTGTGTAAGTCGTGTGTATGGCTTACTGGGCCTTTGGCTCATGGTTGTTCGTATTGTTTCTCTTTTCAGAACTGTTGTTCGAAACCCCACTTCGGAAGAGCGCCGTCCCCTGGTGCGTCCACGTTGCCCGAAGGTTGGTTCGCGAAGTCACGGTCATCCAAAGTAGAGTCGGCTGGCCTGCATGTTATAATACATTCACGACTAAAGGTCACGGCCTTCTGTGTTCTTCTGGGGTGTTCGGATATAGTGAAGCTCTGTGCTACGTGTCCATATTTCGCATATTCGTGCGTTAGGTATTCCTCATCATTGCTGAACACTGAGTCATAACAATATGTACGTACTCATAAGTATTTATATATGTATATACATATTGATGTAAGGTGTTGCACGTTTGTAACTCTGTACACTTTTGGCGGCAGGCGATACGGATTTGTCTGTCATAGTAACCGAAGCCAAAGGACGCCTGCTGTTAGCCATCACTGCAGTTGGCTTGCGCTGCACCAATTGCAGT
>QNGE01002337.1:93407-111393 GCA_008508345.1 Paragonimus westermani | reverse complement strand
GTCAATGGCGTACCTGTATCCATACCATTTCTAGTTCTTCCATTTAGTCTTCTTCAATCTTTTTTGTCCTTCGTAGTACTCTTTCCTTTTAGGATATTCCACGTCACTGTTGAGGTGAGCGGCGGCCCGAGCCACAGTACCTTTTGGTCAGGCTCATGGCTGTTTGATGATGATGATGATGGAAGGTTATTGGTTTTTCGTGGCCTTGATTATCAATGGTTTTGTTCATTTTGGCGCACACAAGTTATTTTGACCTACTGGATTTCGACGTGGAACACTTCTGCGCATTGTTTCATTCGGCACTGCTTTGACACGCTCCCAGTACCCATCTACTGAGGTACAGTTTTGAGGTCACAAAACGGGATTCAGGATTTCTTTCTCGAACAAGATTTCTGCCCAGCGCAAGTCTCACCAAGTGATGCATTTAGGCTAGTGTGGATGCGTCGTGTAGATGATTTGGAATTGGCTGACACCGTGGTCACCATGGACACAGAAACCATCGGGTGACTGACTACGAGCGGTTCGTCGGTGAGAACCAAATTTAGTTGGGCAAACGCACAACTTCACCGCCATCAGGTTGGTTGGCCCACGCGCCATACCAGACGAGTTGATGGCCTGTAAGTGAAAGAGGCAGATGAATTTCAATTTCCCGCATTGTGGTCCTAATGGCAAATAAGACATCAACCCCCCCCCCCTAATCCCGCCAGTCTATGCACGTGACTAAGAGTTAGAATGCTTGCCTTTGTGTCACTAGAACATTTTGGTGGACGGCTTATTACTTCAAGCTAGCCCGTTTGCCTCTGACAGCTACACTTTAGCTCGTATTGCTCCGAGCACTCAGTCAGGGAACGTGTCTTGTGGTTCACGTGCCTTGAGCTGCCGACCGATATAAAGGGCTTCATCTTCACCAGTGTTCCAACTGCGACCTGTCCATAGGGCTTACGTCGCTGGAATCCCACCCTCGCAGTTGATAGTGTTATGCATGCAGGTTTCAATTACTATGGGTCTACAATCCATACAAACCTGGTACTGCTGAGGATTTGCTTTATCGTGTGTTCGCAGCCTCATGACTTAACTACTATGATTCGACTGAACTGTTGGTGTGAGTGTGTTTGCGTGGGCAAGGAACGCCGTTAGGCTGTGCGGCTACCTCAGTGAACAGTCTGGATGTCAACTGTTGCACGCCTGATTGTTTTAGGAGTGTCTTACTGTACGTTGTTTTTCGAGATCTCTATCTGACTGCTCGTTGTGGCTAATGCAATAGCAACCAGTATCCTCAGACTCCTGTTCCGGAGCAGGTCCATGCTGACACAATGCCTGCCTAGCAATCCATGGTCGACGTCAATCTAACTGTAAGTCTGCAGGTGGGACTGTTCTAATAGTGAACCATTTCTCTAGGACCCTATCCAAAATATTTTCGGACAGTAAGGTGACTCTCAGAAACTTACGACTAAGTGTTCGAAGTAAGTAGGAAAAGGGGTGGTAAGTAGCGTACATCACTGGCTGCAACACCACTTGTATTTGAGTAGGTAGACTGTCATCGAGACAAGTTGTGAGTAGGACTATCTTGTTGGTTCTCTCTAGGAACCCCTAGTACTTCGTGCACTGGTATACTACGAGCCTTGATATTCGGCAGTAATAGCGGAGATGATTTCTGACCGATCTTGGGTATACGAATGGTAATAAAGTTCCAATAGTTTCTCTTTATCCGACTCTAAATGCACTTTAATTGAACGAGGATGCATTATTTTGCATTGCATGCAAGCTTCCTGATTCCCACCGGTCTCAGATGGGGATATACGGTTTTTACACGTTTCGTGGACCATTTGCGCACCATTTTGCACACGCTCTGCTTTTGGCATGTCGAAGATAATGATCATCAATATGCTTGAAATGGCACTACTGGCTTGCCGTGGAATTACCGTGGCCTTTTCCAAGACTCCTGGAGCCTCCGTTAGCTTTTTTTGAGATGGGTTCAGTTTGGTTGCGGCGGTGACTGGTAATGGGCTCATGTTTGCTTGTACGAGCTTCGTTATTGGCAGGTGGGTTTTCGAGTTAGTCTCACCAGTACCTGTCTCAGAGCCTATATTTGCTCGTGTGAACTTCGTCTTTGACCACTGCATCATCTGCATATAAGTCACACCTGAAACAGTTGCGTTCACTGATACCTGAACTAATTCTGTACCGGAATCTACCCTGGCTCCGTTTGGAGTATACGCCTCTCAATCTGCAACTACACCTGCTACGCTTTCGTACGCTTTCTATTAGAGGGTCTAGTAACAAAATGGTTGAAATCAGAAAGGTCCTTGTTTAGTACTTCATATATTTTAGTTTACCGTGTCCACAGTGGAACCACTGTTTAGGCGTTAAACGCAAAAGAGCATGGCTGCGGAGGTCGACCCGTCCAGCTCAGAGGTCTGCTGTGGAGTTCGTAGGGAGTACCATATTTAAGCCGATCGAAGTACGCAGTGGTGAAGCCAGGAACTTATGTTAACCTGGTCGTTTGTGTTCCCGTTTAGCATTATGTAAGTTTCAGTTCTTCCTAAAGGTAGTCATGGCAAAACTGGTGTAACACTGCTCTTTGGGGAAGTCTTATCATCACACAAAAGGTAAAATTTTTGAGGGGGAGTAAATCTAGGTTCTTTTTTCGTTGACGAAAGACAAGTCCCCGATTTCATCGAGTGCTTCGGCACCGGAATAAGCATAGCGTTACGTATCCTTTTTCTTCGAAAAAGACCACGGCATTGGGTGACAGTATCACATGTGCTGGGAGTGCACTTTAGCTACGGACGCCCCGTTGAAACAGTCGATATACGGAGTGTGGTCACTCTAATCGCTTCTTGAAAATTGTGAAAATGTAGCCTCGTAAGTTGCTCTCATTTCTTTGATGGAACTTCTCTCTGAGCTCCTTTAGTTTTGCGGTATAAAATTTGGCGCACGACAATAAGGTCACCATGGATTCGCCGATAACATTGAAGGTACATTTTCAGGTGATCAGGTCGCTGACTACAAGAGGGCCTTCTGGCCTTAACAACTATACACTTGCCTGCTCGTCGTACCATTCTAAGTTGAGCAACCGTGCTTTACGTGCAAGGCAACGCCGCCACAGAATATTACCCCGGTCCCCTTCGAACATGAGATGAGAAGAGCAAACGAAAAGTCTTTCTCGATACCTTGACAAAGGATCGACGGATGGACTCAACCATTCTCCTGGCCTCGAAGCAGGTCTGTGTTGTGTGAATTTGCTTAATAAGGGTATCAGACATTAGTATCCCTAGGTCTTGTTAATTACTGTTTTATGTCAGTAGGTACCCACCACCATGGTAGGTTCCAACTTTCTTTACGTATAAAGGAGTATTTGTGTAGATTTAGAGGCTATCTCCATCAACCTATCCAACTGGACAGCAGAACCATGTCCTTTTGTAATCTTTCGATGTCGTGTCTTGAAATGATGATCCTCCCTGTCTTCATGTCATTATGGAACGTAAGAGTCAGCGACTTTGGGTGGCCCAGTAGACTGGTAATGTTAATTAAAAAAAAACAGTAGAGACCCGACCATCCATCCTCGTGTGCTACCCCTTGGGACATGAGGCCGACGCGATAGGTTTTGGTTAGTTCTGAATGTGAAGGGCCTGCCACGAAAAAAAGTATGCTGTCTAGTCAACTATGAGTGAATCAGTGACATATGCTTTCAGCTCAGTAAGATGGTAGTGGCTCTGAATCATGTCAGACCTATTGCTAAAGTCCTTTGCCGTCTTTTTTAGCTCTGGTTTCTATTCAGCGCCATCTGGTGGACAAGGTTCGCCAAACATAATCGCCCTTTCCCTAATCCGTGCTGTCTCTCACTGAGGAGCTTTGCGTGGTCCAAACGCTTTTGGAGGGGATGAGCCACCAACCACTTCGTTACTTTACCTAATACACAAGTTAAGTTTACCGGCCAACAACTGACAATCCTTGGACGTTTGTCTCTCTTGAATATAGGCTTACCAATTGCTTGTTTCCACTCCTTTAATATTATGCCTCTCCCAAAGGACTGCTGAAACAAGTCTGACAAAGGTGCCGATGATTACATCGCCAACCCACTTAGCGGCAGTGTCCGGATCTGGGAGCATGTTGTCTTTGTTCATCCGCAGCTGACGTTACAACTCTGCAGTAGTGAACGCTTTCGATATCACATGGTGTGGCGCCACCAAGCTAGTCAGCTTGTGTATTATCCTGTGCGAACACATGCATGATGCTAAACCATAGATTGAGTTTTCTTGATTCATGGATGACCTCATTTTCGTGCTGATACGTCAGTACTGAAATTTTTGCTTTGGTTCTTTTTGAACGACGCGTCTAGCATTCGGAGTAAAGTTGCCGACTGCCACATGGAAGTCAGAGCATTCAAATTGGCAGTTTTCCAAGTCCGTCAGTCCTTGTGAATCACCACGACTTTGAATGCTGGATATCCATTAACCAGAGAATCCGGCCACTGTACTCCTGAGGTTGGATTACTAACCACTAGGAATTAGAACGTATAGGCAAACATGTTTTCGACGGCTCATCTTCAGGCCGGTACAATTATACAGGGAGTCAGTAGAGTTAGATAGAGATGTCGATCAGACTTATTGCAGAGAAACTGGGTCAGTCAGTTGACGGTGGCTTAATTGGTCAGTTATGTCACGTTTGTCCTTTGGTTTGACTGTGCAGTTTAGCCATCGGTCATTTGGATTTGTGGCCATGCTAGATACCATGTCTGAACAAACCGTTTTTGGTGACCTAATACCGAGTCAGGCAGCCCGGTTCCGATAGCCTCGGCAGTACAAAGTGTTCTAATTCGGACAGCTCTTGATGGGTTGCCTTGCACGCGATACATCATTTTGAAGACTAAAGCAGTTTTCACGTGATGCCGGCTTTCAACCGGATGAGCGAGGATAGCACTATTGACCGATCGTGATTCCCCGTGCCTCAGCCGCCGTGGATGGTGTTCTCGGATTCGTTTCGAAAGCTCTCTTGACGTTTGACCAACATAACCTGCCCCGTAGCAACAACTGAATGAGTAGATGCACATAGATGAGGCCTGAACTATCAGTCTTTGCTGTGAAAACTGGGAATTTGGGATCTTGAAAATTGAATACGGAGTTCAGCTGTAACATAGGTCCTGCTGACTGTCAGGTCAAGCCTACTTGTCAGCCATTCTGCGGCATTGTCACCTTTGAACAGCACTCGAAGAAAAAGAGGTTTATTTCTTACGCCATGCACTGAAGGTTTGGGAACGATAAATCGTTCCGGGTAGCCGTTATCATAAAGTACGTTCTTTATGAAGTCGAGTTCACTTTCTAACGTATCCACTGAACAGATTTTATATGCTCTATCAGTCACACAGCGCACTAGATTTCTCTTCTGTTTTAACGGTACAAAGTTGTGAAAGTTTGTATGTCGATCTGTTCATGTATTCTTGCGGTGAATCCTGCGTTGAATCTCTCCGTCTATTAGTCGATGTAAACGAACATCTGGGAAAGGTACATCGTTTCCAGTCTCCTCATCAAGTGTTAACTTAACTGACTGGTGGGCGCGATTGAGTGTGTCGAGTATTGTGTACATATCATTATCCGAACCGGCTACAGAGCGTTAACATGAATTAACATAAATCATGCTCATTGGACGTAGTGTCGTTAATCACAAACGTACCGCTGCTAGAAAGTGTCAATTTCATCTGTGACTACGTATCTGGGATTGGAATGGATATAGGGTTATCACCACTGAAATTGAAAGAGCTGTTCCATTGCACACTCGATGCACAACTGATGTTCAGCGGTATGGTGTATCGGTAGACGGATGGAATAGCAATGGGATCCCCGCTGCGACCTCTCCTGGCCGATGTATTCGTGAAAATGCTTGAACGCACTACTTTCCAATCCACCATTAGCCATTTCAGTTGGTACCATCGATACGTAGGCGATATATTTATCGTAACCAGTTCGGAAAAGAGCTGACTGGAATTTCTGTGGGCATGCGATACCTGCGACGAACTGTAAGTTATATTCAACTCGTATAGTTTGATATATTTGTGCACTGTTAAGTGAAAAAGACAGATAATAGGAGCACATTTGCGAATTTTTAAAGTCTCTACCGAAATATATTCGCCCATTCGTTACACGCCAAGGACTCTTTTTGGACAATATTTACTTTCTCCGTTCCGGTAGTCGCCCGGTAGTTTAAACGGACAGACTAGTTTTACGCCACTGAGGACCCCTAAATTACGGATTGAGGAACGAACATGGAGACTTACTGCAAGATAAACGGGTTTATTCCAGTAAATAAGCAATTACGGACAATGAACGACAATACTACCAGAGCGTGATGAATTGACGGCTAACACATGCCACATAAACTGTGACGATTCTACCGTATGGTGCCTGTTACCCCTTCACAAAATGCTTTCGTTTGCCAGAACAGTGGTGCATGGGTTCTTGGAGAGCATGCTGTTCATATGGTACGCTGCCTCACATGGTGTGTGTGTGTATGGAAATTTTCAGTTTTCACCAACTAGGAAAGGAAGGCATGCAAATCACGTTAGTGATCACCTGCTCCAACGGATAAGAACGGTGTATCAGGCATCTCAAATGGTTGGATCCTGCTTGGAGGACTTGTGGACCAGTTTGGTTACCAGCTTCCACCAACAAGAAGCAAGCGTTACGTCAGCCCTGTAGATATTGAACTCCGTGGCTGCACGTCTTTTATATCAGATTCGTCTTCCTCAACGAATCTTCCAGTTACTGCACTGCTTCCTTCGCAACATCGTGTAAAGGGGCATTGAGCTTCCTAAGGGCGTATGCATTGGTCATCGGCCATCAGACTCACGAACTCTGTCGTTCACCCCCCTCCTGCCTCATAGACCAGATTTTTTTGTGAACCAAACGGCTGCGGGCGACGCTTCAAACTCCTTCACCTTTAGCTTGAGTAACCAGGAAGTAGAATGTTCTCCAAATATTATGGCACGTTTGTCACCGCGTGATCTTTCTCATAGTAAGTATACGTAAATACAATCCTACTGTATTACGCAGGTTTTCCGTCAGTTTTTGGTCAGTAAATACACTCACTTCAGTATTATGTATTCTGCTCCTCTATCAGCTTGCTAAGAGTGATATTTGTTAACCAACCAGTAAGAAATCTCTTCTCCCAATGCTGTTTTTTCATTGTTTTCAGGATGCGTTTGCATGGAGGGTTTTTTGTTTAAATGGACGAATTATATGACCGGATGGCAACAACGCTGGTTCACCCTTAAGGACGGCGTGCTATCATATTATCGTTCTCAAGAAGAAGTGGATAGTGGATGTAAGGGCTCTGTCAAACTGGCAGTTTGTGATGTTATTGGTACGTTTTGTGTCTTTTTTGATGACAAACTCACTTTTCAGTCCATAGCTCTGATCCTCGCCGCTTCGATCTGATCCTGGGCGAACAGCGCTTCTATTTGCGTGCCTTGTCGCGGGCGGATCGTCAACGTTGGGTGGTCGCCCTCGGGTCATGCAAAGCTGGCGGTGCTCCCCCGGTTGAATTGGACGAGTTACGTTTAAATGGTACGTTGAACAAGCGGTAGCGTAATGCTAACTGCTCTTGTGTAATGTCCACATGGTCACGGGTTTTGGGCCGGCCACAGTGACTTCTTATGTTCAGGTTCGAAGAATCCGATTGTATCCATTTGATGGTTATCCGTCTCCTAAGCCACCTAGCAGACGAGAATGTTTTACACAGGGGATGTGTTTTACACCATCGTTTCTATCCTTGTCGTATACCAATCGCGAAGTTTCACAGGTCTAAATAGAAGTACTTGAAATTTTCTAGGTTTTTGTTTTCAGTTTTCTTGTAACTAGACTGAGCGACACAGTTGTTCTGGTTATCAAAACGTTTGAATAGTCACTGTGCATCTCGGTGTCGCACTGTTTTAGGAGCGGCGTGAACCAGCTTGTGTTGAGGACCACGCAGTTTTCTGATACTGTACCTTATGGACGGCATGTTTGAACAGGATAGCCAGTGGAAACTACTTGGTTGAATTGGGTAATTTGTACAGCAGATTGGCAATGAATGGAACAGCATCACAAGAAGGTCAGTCAATTTGATAGGTGGACAACCAGCCTTCCATGTATGTATATATACAAATCCGCGGCAGTATTTGACAAATGACTTGTTCAAAGGGTGAAATTCCCCCGCCTTGGTCTATACGTGTTAAAAGTTCCGATCTGTCAACTCTGGCTGTTTCCAAGGTGAAATTTATCCCAGGTCTACTCACTGTTGTGTACAGGACGGCACATACTGAAAGTTAAGGTACAAATAAGCGGCAAGTTTTATCTTTTGATAGTTTTCTCAGGCCTCACAGAGAACACTTTGAGAATTAATAACATTAAACCGAAATCGTCTGACTCGGTTTAGAAAACCAACATCTGTTGGTTTCAACTCAACGAACATGCCATAATCACACCCATCTTTTGGACGCGTCTAATGCTCCAACAATTTATCCAATCAAATTGTCCTACCATCTGTTTGGGGAATCCCCTGTTAAGGAACTTGAAACAATGATTCCCCTGAATCCATTTGAAACATAAATGAGAAGACAGTAACTGTGGGATGATGTCATTTCTTGCACTGCTATCCACAAACATGCATTATGTAATTTTAACCACACGTCTAAACCTGCGTTTGTATATTCAGAGTAACTTGCTGTGTTTGATTGATTTTCTCACATGAATTAGTACCGTAGTTCTGCTCGTCTTTTCGGTTTAATATTACTCTCCCGGCTTGTACGTTGCAGAATGCACGACTGTAGCTGATGGGGGCGTACGAAAGGATATCCTTCCGCAGTTTTCGTCTTCCGATTTGTGTTTTCAAATTTGTCATTCCCAACATCAAGAGGCTACCTGTGATCCCTCGTATTCCGAAGGATGTCGTTCGGTTCGAACTGGGAAAGATATTGCACTGTTGGGAAGGGACGCCAAAGAAGAAGGTGCTAGCAGTTCGAAAGTTCTCGGCGGCTCCTCTGTAGGATTTTGCGGTGGTTAGACTTCTGTCTCTACAAGGTGTAATTAGAGTGTGATTCGAAGCGAAATGATTCAGAGTGGAGTCTGGAATTTGGCAAAAAATGTTGTACGGTTATTTACAACTTGATAAGGGTTCTTTTTAACGTAACCGAATACATGCGTGGACAAACTTCTAGGAAGTATGCACTGAAATTCCGAAAGTCAATTATGACCGTCGGATCAATGTGGAACGGATGAACTAGTAGGTGAATTGTTTAAACAGCGAGCACTGAAATAATTCCGATCTGCTCGATTGTTGATTTTCGGGATAAAGTTAGGCGGTTCGGGTTCATTGTTGCGTTGTGATTTCTTTCATTGTCAATTCACAGGGTTTCTTTTTGTAACGTCCGAAAGACGGATGAAACATTATACATAGAAGTGGTTTACTGCATATGCGTAAAGTGCACTACCCTGTATTTCGCGTCAGACTAGCTTCAGTTGATAGTTACCAGGCCCTTCTTATCTTTAGAAGGCTACTCCTAGGAAAAAACTTCATGGTAAAATGATTTACCCTGCTCGAGCAAGACAGGCTCAGGGCGTTTGAATATGTTAAGCCTTGTTGTCAATCTAATTAGGTTTTACGTAAGAACTAGTGATTTCAGTTTTCCAGGTCCTCAGGCGAGCAGACAGCGATGCATCTTACTGTCAGCAATAATGCTCGTACAAAATTTACTTATGATCACAAGATGAATAACGCTAATATGAATGTACATATGGTCCATAAATTGCAGTATACCGATCACAAGTGAATAACAAATTGTACAACAAAATGTTTGAAGTTAATAAAATCCGGATAGCGCAGCCGAAGTCACCGACGCTTACGGATCATCAGTTGTGGCAGTGGGAGCTTGCGGGGTATGACGGACGGATGGGTTGATGTGAGACTTGTAATTCGTTCACTGGGTGAGTTTGTACAAGTCTTGGAGTCGAAGATACTTACCGTAGGACTGTGATTGTTTAATTCGTGTGGTGGCCTCAAGACGGAATATGCTGTTCATTAGTGAACAATCACGTAGAAGTGTGACAAAACCTGAGTAGGTGTGACGGTGTTCCTGGCTAAGAGCCGTGCCAAACAAGTAACTTGGTGATGTATCGGTGCACCGACACTAACGTTGCTGACAGAGTTAGAACTGCTGACCACGTTGGGCGTTGTCTGTCAGGCGCTGTGTCGGGCAGTCCTTGTCAGGCGTTATACCGGGCTTAGATTGAATAAACATGGTTGTTTTTATAGTTCACAGTAGCCTTTGAAGTGTGCATCACGGGGTTATTAATGTCGAGATTTGTTAGAATTTTAATTGACCTGAGTGTGTACATAACCGGTTTAACAAGGTGATTAGCAAACGTATACAGATGAACGCATTGGAATTGTGTTGATGGGTTTAACACGATGTTTCAGTTGACTGAACAGCGACCTGTCAATTTCGAATAAGATTATTTTAACCTCTACACACTCCAGTGAGCAGAGTTCAAAGGCGTTTGCATTTGTAAAGTAGTTAACATTTCCTGATGGCATTTGCTATTTGTTATTGTCAAGCTCAGGCCTACTGGAACCGCGAGACATGGACCACATCGTAGGAAAACGGGTTATGGGGGAGAGTTGCATTGCGTAACCGCCATAGCGTCTGTGTCGCTGACGTAATTCACTGGTAAGCAAAGCAATATACCTGACTTTAGTTTTGCCGCCCGATACGTATCACAATGAGCTACATTTTACCTTAGTGATTCCGCCTCGAGTTTTGTCTCAGATTCACCCTCGAAACCTTCGTTTCCCCCACATGGTAGCGGGACCTATCTTACGTGAATAGATCACGGTGGCCTTGCGTGCACATGAAGGCTTTTCGCATCTGTCTCGTTGCTTGACAGTATCTAATTATGGCGTGATTTTCGTAGCAAAAATCAATCGGACTCATGCAAATGACAAAAAGACTTAGCTTGGACCGTATAGTAATTTTAAAATGTTGAATCATTTTGGCCCATTCAGATATGCATATCCAAAAATAACAAAGTGAATTTATTTCGCACACTCTCGTCAGTCATAAACGTGTGGCTAGCGCGCAAGCAGAGTGCAACAAGACTTAAATGAAATGACTAAATCGTGCTGGATCAAAGTTAAATTCACGGCACACCAAAATTGACAATTAGTTGTTTTTGTGCCGACAGCTGACCAACGAAACCTCGACATGCTTGAGAATTTGTGAATTGTGAACATTCATCAGGATCCTGAACGTCCCAGCAAACAGAGGGGACGCGTTTCCGTTTTCTCCGGATAAGAGGGAACACAGATAAAATGTTTAAAGTTCTCTGTGGCACTCGGGGGTTTCTGCCAGATGATAATCCCGAAAACATCCAAGGGGCAGAGGGAAAATCTGCCGCGGCTTGGAAAAGTTGAGGATGAGCGATATATTCTCTGCCGATCATTGCAAACTGATGAAGCCAATAGGCACACACACCCCGCATATGTACGGACCGTCAAAAACTCACAAACCCGATGTCCATTAGCAATGTATTCCGTAATCCACCGAATATGACACTTTGTTATGTCTCCATCTCAGCTGAAGCGACGGTTGCTGAGCGGAATTGATAAATAACACGCACAGACGCTCCAGGTTTGGACGAGTAACGCACAATTTGCTACTTTCCAATAACTTTCCGTGTGAATTTGAGAAGTTGTAAGAATCCAAACGCGAAACAAAATATGACTGGTAGTTCCTCAAAAAAATTGTCCACATCAAATCCCTTTTCAAAGATGACAGTTTGATGAGCACCTCCGGAGCGATTATCAGCGCCTCGTTGAAACACGTGTGTAATGCAGCAAAACTTGTCTTTCTCTCATGAACGACTAGGTTGCTTCCATCCTTGGTCAAAGAGCGGAGTTCTACATTTTCAACCAGTCACTGTACCTATCATTTTCCCCGCGGTTATAGAAACACTTACAACGGTAGGACAGAAATAACACTTGGAACCCGGGCCGAGGAGCACATCCCAAAGTGATTGAGAGATGCCTTAACGCATTCTTCAGTTACTGACGCTCGGCTTGGACGAAACGCCGCTTCATCCATTGCAAGGTACTTTCCGATCACAGTTCACAGCATCAATACCATATCCTCGTTTACGGTCCTGCTGATCAGCTGTCGGCAGCGCGTTCTGTGTGCACTAAAACAACTGATGGGAATCTTGGTGTGCCGTGGATGTAGCTTTGATCCAGCCCGATTTACACACATTTAAGTCTTGTTCTCTGTCTTCGTACTAGCCACACGTTCGCGACTAACGAGAGTGTACGAAATGAGTTCACCTCAATTTTGCCTTTTAAATTTTCCATTCTGGCGCCATAAATGCTCATCAGATTGTGCGCTGTCTCCCGCCTCCAGCTGATTTGCATACGATACGAACTAGGTTGGCGCCCATTCCGCACACAGAAGCATGAGGAATTGTTTAAAAGCTAGGAATCATGTGTCATATTTCTTCTCACATAGGGTTCTTGTATCACCTAAATGTGACTGGATATGTTATAGGGGATGGCTGTTATCGGACCTGTTGGCGTAAGATTCTCATTTCCTTCGTGAGTCACCTGTGACGCGGAGGCGGTCATGCATTGTGGACAGTGAAGCTGGTGCTGTAATTGTGTCATGGATACTGCCTTATTCTCAGCCATTTGTCTGTGATTGTATGGTGCTTACAGGCTGCGCGCATGTTGATCTACGTCGCTTGTATACAGCCTCATACGGATTTCGTGCACTAGTTCATTCCCAGGCTTTTTTGCGAAAGGTTTGTTTCTATGTTAGATATTCGAATCTTTTCAGTCTTGTTTTGTGTACACAACATGGCAGTAAAGTATCACTATTAGCTGTTCATTTGCTGCAGTCAGTGATCATGATGTTGATACAGCCGTTTCATACGGCTTCAGTTCCACTTTTTTCAAGAACGCCAATTTATTCGGGCTAGCGGAAGTATTCTTTAACGCGCGCGCATTTTACCGATCAGGTTCACTCAGAGTGCTGAATGCTGATGGTCTGCCGTGCGCACAAGCTGATCAAGGTTGACGGACGAGCTGCTGGTCGCGCGTTTGTGCGCGCCTACATGGGACAGTCGGAGTAATCTATTTTACCTGCTTCATTTGCGTACTGTTTCTCTCTCCGCACTATTCCATATATCAAATTAGGGTGACAGTTTGCACTGATGGTACTGTTGGCATTCATATCGAATGACTAGGTCGCTGGCTAAGAACAGCAATTTTCCTGTTAAGAGATAACACTTTCCCTATCTAGCATGAATATGTCCTGCCTTCAAGATTACTTCTCCCCTGTTGTCTATCATCCTAGATCACTGGTGACGGTTGAGAGACTGCTTTTCGGGAACCACGGGATAAGAAGCGAAAACCGTCAATAATAAGCTACGTACTGTCCGCTTTCGTCTCGGTTGCTTGTAACGTTCTCTGGGACGGTCTTCTTCACAAAGAAGTTCCAGGGAAATCTGTTGAGATCACTTTATGCTCACTTTGCAAACAGAAGGTTTGTGGACACCTATCTTGATTGTTCGCCATTTCTAGTGATGTATGCGGGTGACATTGGCTTCCTCAGCCCACTGCTGAAGATATGCAGACTATACTGAACAAAGTGTGTGAGCGGGTTGGTGTGTATAGAATGCGCCTCGCACCTTTGGAGTGTAAAGTGTTGTTTCAAGATTGGGGCATTCCCACCCTTAGTATGTTCACTGCAGGCAATGCACTTTGGACGGTGGACACTTTCATGTACTTGGACAACACTATCTCACCAGCTTGTAATATTGCTAACGAGACATCAGCGAGGGCAGACAAGGTAAGAGTTGTCTTTGCCGTCGTTCTTCACCTGTGGCGTCCGACTGGTGGTCCGGTTTTCGTTGAAAGGAAGGGTGCAGAATGCTTCTGTTTTGCTTTTATGGTTCTGAACTATGGCCTGTTCACAGCGAAGGTATAAGCAGATTTGCCGTGTTTAACCATCGGTGTTTCCGCCAGTTGGTACATATCAAGTGGACTGATTGCGTGAGCAACGTGGCTGTTCGCTGGTACGTACGAGATGCGCGATCAATCGGTCAACTACTTACGTTGCACAGCTTGCGATGGTTGGGTCACATACTCCGTATGCCAGACGATCGTTTACCATACCGGGCATCACATATGGGGACCACCATCAGTTGGGTGAAACCGCGTGGTGGTCAAACAGCAACGTGGTCGCGAAATATGAAGACCTTGACTGCTCCACTGAACACTCAGCGCCTACCTGGTTCATTCAAATTACTGGTTTGAAATGCTTCGCGAGATGGCATTGTGTCGCAGTCAGTGACGTACCTACATTCATACCATTCCTGGTTTTTCCGCTTAGTCGTCTTTCATTAACCTTCAAAATTCTCAGTAACGTTTTCTAATAGGATCTTTCACGTCACTGAGGTAATCAGCGGTAAGGGTTACAATGCTTTCTTGTCAGCCTCATAGCTGGTGTGATGACGAAGCTAGGAATTGTAAGTGGTGTTCTTCTTGAGGTATAACAGCCATTAGGACTCAAGTCTACTTTGTCCAGACAGATACTCGAGATTCGGTTGCAGTGAAGAGAGTTGCTGAACCAGAACCCTAGAAATCGCGACGACTCTTGAATTTTGGACAATTTTTGTAGAATTTACAGACACCGTGATGTTGATTGGTAGAATATGGGGGCTTCATCTGTTGCGTTTGATTCCTTCCCTCCACTTTGACTGCTGTCAGCCTTCTATCGTATTGCTGTATGAGCTATACATTAGCATCATTGTTTACACATTGCTGTCAGTCATAATGGTGTTGATTTTTGTGAGACGATCAAAGGGAAGGACATTTAGCAGAACATTACCAGAACAATCTCATTTATTCGAAACGCACTGGCAGGCCCGTAAATAAGAGTCGGTATTTTCTGTGCGTAGCTTGCTTTTTGGTTGCCCCTGTTTACTCGTTTCTGAGCGTCTGGTTTATATTAGCTTCAAATGAGAATGCGTTGTTTCGTGCGATATTCGATTGGCCAGTTATCTTGCTCTAAATCTCTAGTTTGCCTTGTTATTGCTCTGTTGGCAGCCGATTGGCCAGGTTGAGGACTTACTTGAACTTGCCTTGTTCGCATATATTGCATTAGCTTGCTGGCCTGTGAATAAGTCTTTTCTCTACGCGTGCGCGTCTGTTTTCTAGGCAAATTGAAATGGACAGATCAAACTACTGTGACAGTGTACTGCACACTACTATTTTAGAGGTGTACGCTTACTGTCTTATATTTTTTTCGGCATTTACTGTGAAGCATTCTGTCCTCGTTTTTTCTTTTGACCTTAAATCATTTTACCATTCTCATTTGGTGATAAACTTCTCCCTCACTCGCTTGAGAGTTGTGCACTACATATTTGTCCCCGGTGTTTAAAGCGCGTCCATACGCGAGTGCACTTGGCCAAACGTACCTGCGTACGTAGAGTGAAATGCGACAGGATTTCCTCCTGCCTTATAATATCATCTGGCGTTTTTGTCTTCCAACGCCGCATTACCACGTGTTACGTGCCATTTGATCGATCATGGCATGATGCCATACCACATACTCAACTGCCACTGACATGGTCAGTTGTTTTTTTTCTGAAGTTCGCGTGCATTTTCATCAGCGTGAGTGCGTGCAGTTGTGGTTAAAGTTTTTGTCTCTGATTTGAGCTAGATGTATTTATGTGTGTGTGCTAAAAACCAAACTTGTTGATGCGTTTTGTAGAACACTTTTCCGCAGTATTTGTTGACAGAGCGAATTGACTTGTGAGGAAAACACACCATCTCTTTCGCAACAGTACAATCATTCGTGATGGGCTACTTCAAATGTTTCTGCCCAGGCTGTTATTGTACAGCGACTGAATTATATAGAATCGTAAAATACAGCAGGACATTATCCCTGGCTATCTTAGTACATAGCCTCTCCACGTATCCAGCTGATCAGAATTTGTTTTGGATGTCTGTGAAGGTGTATTTTCAAACTTACACTGATGTATATTTCTCGCCTCTGAAATACTTGTTTGTCACTTGCCAGTGGCTTGAAGATATTGACATATTTTACTCAGAAACGGCTTGTGATCTGCACTGTCTCACACTTTAAAGTGAGGTGCAAGCCTAATCCACGTAGTTTTGTCTCATATTCAGTCAGCTTCAACGCAGCGGCCTGTTGGTAACAAGATTCGAATGCTGTTTGCAATTGCAGGTTCAAGTCCGGTTACCGCGACTGTTCTTGTCCGGTTTCGGGCAGTCTGGCGGCATACAAGTAACTTGTGACTCACGGAACCACATCACAGCAGACACATCAATAGAAAGCGCATACTTAACCGCCACTGCATATAGTTTGTCTTAGGACAGGCAGCTAGAGTTATGTAAACGGTGTCTCCCACATAAACGCTTCACTTACACCAGTTGGTTCCCCTACACAGATCGTGCTGGACAAACATTCTAATTCTGATTTTTGGTGTTGCGTTCAATAGGTGGATGACAACTGGGTTTTATTCACTACGGAGAGAACTCGTATACTGCAGACGTGTCATTAACAGAATCACTCATTTAAGTGTGCATGGCGAATTCACACCTTTGTGTTTATATTGTGTAAGTCGCGGAAACGATTAGTCTGCCTACACAATAGGGTGTTTCTGAGTTGTCAACGGAACTGCCACTCGTTGAACGTCAGACGTTAGCTCGGCTGTTTGATGAGAGTTTGTTAGGAGCGTAACTCGTTCTAGCCTTAGCATTGAACATGGGCTTAAAAACTGTATGTCATCCGCCTCTTTACAGTGGTTGTGTTAATCACACACTAATGACCGTCAGATTGACGTGCTCGATATTTGACAGATCCGTGGTTTAACTCACACTTCTATGGCCATTTTCACCATGGACTTCTACTTTTGTGCCTCTGATTGATGAGGGCCACTCACGCAATGCGCACTTCAGTACGCATAGGGCATTACTGGTCGTAAGGAATGTCTAGTTTATAAGTACTTTCGTAAACACAGCAAACATACGGACACAGTGCTTATTCATGGTACTTAAAGTCTGCACTCTGTTTGTGTGGTTTCATACGTCGATCCGCCAGTTGTTGGTAGACTGCTCTCAGAACCAGTGATTTTAAAGTTCCGTACCCCTATGTAAGATCTTTCTTAAGCGGGCATTTCTCTCTTGAATCCATTTCGGATTGAACGGTGAGGTTTCTATCGAAGATCCTAATGGTCGATTCCATAGAGTCACCAGGATGTCACCCCGTAGGGTTAATCGCCATCTTCTGTGCGATAGCATATTCTACCCATACGAGATGGTCTGCATGAAATTTGTCACCATTTCAAAAGTGTAATTCCAGTCTGCATCTGGTTTACCCTCGCGCATCTCAAACCTACCAATCAGCTGAATAAGTCATATGTACATATTTTCTTCATGGAAATGCGCCGAACGCTTTTCTTGCCATAGTCCAGTGATCTGATGCGTCAGCTGGCACCTTCTCACTGACATGTATTGGGTCAGATATTTTTATGTTAGGCGCGACCCGGTTATGAAAAATGTGAGTTTCGGTCGGTCTGGAAATAACGACATGGAGTGCTGTACCAGTGGAGCTACGAGGCTACTCTAAAAGCCTGGTAATTTCATATCTCTGGATCAGTTGGTCACTCGTCCTACCATGTCGTGGCATCCACGAATTGATCCGGGGATAGGCTGATGGTTGGGAACAGCGGTGGTGCTGTTGTTTGTAGCTCGGGCTGATGGTTTTGGTATTGATATATTCGTTTGAGAAATTTGAAACACTGAGTTCCCTTTAACCACTTCATTAGAGCAGAAAGAAGACATATATTGCGATATGTTAACATTTCATTTACTCTCATCAGTCGCAAACGTAAAACATGCCAGTTATATACAACAAATATTTAACGACACACAGGGA
>QNGE01002337.1:77158-93127 GCA_008508345.1 Paragonimus westermani | reverse complement strand
TTCTGATGGTTGGGAACAGCGGTGGTGCTGTTGTTTGTAGCTCGGGTTGATGGTTTTGGTATTGATATGTTCGCCGAGCTTGGCATTTAGGTTGCAAACGTTTCATCACCAGGCGAGGTGACATCATCACTGATGATGTCACCTCGCCTGGTGATGAAACGTTTGCAACTTAAATGCCAAGCTCGGCGAACATATCAATACCAAAGGGATAGACTGACTTGGCAGGATTTCTCAATTGGTCTACGGTCGAAACCAGTGACACTACTATTGTGCATTGAGATTGCGTTGCTGGTAAGTAGTTTAGTAGATTTGTTTATTTAACAAAGGCGCAGCGCCCAAACGTCTGGGCCTCGGATACACTCGAAGCAGCATTTGAAATCGTGTTTTGTTACGCAATTAGCAATCTGTCAGGCGAACTACAAGGCATCGTCGAGGGGACATGCTGTTCTTGTCGTATGTCGAAGTCCAGCTGGAACCTAGGTTTTTCACAATTTGGTCCTTTCTGGCAAAAATTGTTATTTATTTCCTAGTTCACTAACGATGAAGATAGGGGGGAAATTGAAGAAAAAAACAGGACTATGCGAGTCTCAGATTTTTTGCGTATCTCGATTGTCAAATGTTTTGTTATTCGCCCCACGTCGCTGATTTGCAAAAACCAGAGCAATCAATGCAGATTGGCGAAATCGATAGTGGTGACTGTAAAGTCCTAACATGCCTAACATGGACAGTTGTGACTGAATATCTAACCAGCGCTCGACATGTTCCGTTTTGCAGGAGCCAGAATTTCGTTTCACTTTAATGAAAACTGCCCCAACTGCTAATCGGTGTCGTCTACGTTGGTGTCAGATTCAGTGCAAGTCAAGTGAAACTCTGCTTTGTGTCATTTTAGTAGGTCAAGGCAAATGAAGTGTTCATTGTGTGAGTTAATGGGCAAGTTCCGTATCCTCAGCTTAGTAGACTATGGCGTGGAAATTTCAGCCTTGCGTGCATGAACTACCGATCTATTGTGGCCGCTTTGTACATTGACACTGGATTGTGCTGGATAGGCAATTCGAGGGATGACCAGCACTGCTGGATAAAACACGAACATATGGTGTCTGTTGAGCTTCAGCTCGGCTCTTACTAGTCTGTGCGTGTGCACTCTTTAGTTTCGGATACATCAAATCTATTAGGGTAAGCTAAAATATCGAGAATATTATACACCCCTTCGTTGAGCACAATGAGGATGTTCCTGTTGTCAAATATGATCTCGATTAGCAAAGGCCACCTTGGCCCAGGAGATAGGAGTCATAGTTTCATATCATCTGTCCTGGTCGTTACAGATGTGACTTCTCAGACGTGTGGGCTGGTCAGCAGCCGAGGTCTGGAAAAACTATTCTTATATTGATCTGTGTCCCTGCCTATTAAACCCAAACCTGAACAAGGGGAGGAATCTACCGGAGACTTCCGTTCGGCAAGTACACAAACAGACTTACAGTTCGTATTAGTCCAAACTAATAAAAACTGACGTCCAGTCATTCATAGTGGAAGGGAGATGCCTACAATATCAACCATCACTATACACGTGAACGTAAAGGTCATATGTCGACGAGACTCATTGCTGGAAAACACACTGAAGGTAATCACTGGGCTACGCCATTCAACTCGCTCGATACTCTCTTTGTTTTTTCACTAGTTGTGTCGTATCCTCACCAGTTCCTTTTCAAACAGCACAGCAAAAAGACAAAACATGGTTAGAAGCGTTTCTTGGCAATTCAGACTAGTATAACCCAGTGCGAAATCGCTTTCAACCACTGTCTATTCCAAAGTTTAGTGATCAAGGACGGAGTGCGATTAGTGAGAGCGAAATGGTACTCGGAGTGGAGACAGATATTTATTTACTCACATTGCATGTTAACTGGAATTTTCAAACCTTTGGAAGTGGAGGTGTTATGCTGTATAACCAGTGATAGAGGTCGGGGTTGTCTCAATATGAGGGAAAAAGAACCACGAGATTACACGCCAGACGGTTGTTATTCTTACCAGCCTATTTTGTGGATAAGATGAACAGTATGAATAGTACGTCTGTAATCATGCTTTGACTACAACCATCCGGCGATTGCTTTCTCTGCACAGAAGCATAGCCCAGAAAATTTCGGCTGGTTCAGCAGATATGTTTGATTGATTGGCGACCCGTTGGATATCAAATGTATCCAACAGCTGACTCAAGTTTCTCATTGTTGGTTGAACTATTGGATCTCCGCCACTCAACCTGGGACGGAGTTGATTGTTTCCACGTCTGCAGATTGATTGAACCACCCTTACCTCGTAGAGTACTGCACCACAGCATCCTCGGATAAATCCCAGTTTATTGGGGACGAGCGACCGCACAATCTTACTTACACTGCTACTCACTAGTAAGGCATGATCATGTATTTGAGTACTGAGGTAACTTGGGGAAGGTAAGAGAAACTGGAACGCACTCTGGCATGAAATGTTGTTTTCCATACTCGTACGCGACAGTGGCGATCGTGGCAAGGTTGACGTCTGTGGATCAGTGTTGTATGCGAGTGAGTTTTTGTTTGTTGTGGTGTTGAAGCCTATATCCCATGCGTCGATTTTACGAATAAGCAATCGTTGAGCCATCCGCATTCTTGGATCACAACACTAGCACTCAGCCTAGTCGGTTCTGGCTGTAGTTGCAAAGGCAAACCGCTCGCTGTGCATCATTTGCCCTGCTTTGAACTTTATGTTTTCGGTTGTGTTGTTCCGTTGTATTTGTCGACGGCTGTACCAATTACTTTGGCCGTATCACATCTAAAAGTGTCTGAAGCCTTTGGCTGAACTGGCGTTCCAGTGCCATTATTCCGTCTGGAATGTTTGGAATGAGTTCCGAGCCATACAGTACCTGGATTTTCTTAGCTGTGTCCTGCTTTGGTCCCTTGGACTCCAGAGCAGCGCGTTTAAAGGTGCGCGCGAAACGCTTCGTCTGATTGTTTGGTTGGGCGTGGTGGGTTGTTAAGCGCATACATTGAACGTCTTCTCGTTCCCAAAGTACTGTAAATGCAGTGGAGGTTAATTGATTCTGTTTGTCATCAAAATTTGCGTTGTTCCTAGACGGTTGAATACTTGTTTTAGGTGTAAGGTTATAGACTTTGTGTTGGGATGGGTCGTCAGAAGTGGTTCAGATCATTTAATAGGGTGTAATCTACTGTCATTTAAGTATGTCTGTCTCTATTCTTAAACGCTGTCCCACAAAGGTAGTCGGGGGTGATCTAGAGTCTTCTCTTCCTTAGTCCAGTAGAGCCAGTCGGGCTATTCTGACCTTGGAAACACTTTCTGATTGATCCATTTTCCTCCAAGTCACTGACGTTCGAGACTTTGAACAACTATGTAACGATGCCGCGTTTCGTGGCACACCTGCCATTTTTTGTATGTTCGGATCTGATAAAAGTACACTGAACAGACGTGTTTGTTAATCACACAGACTAGTTGGTGCGCCCCCGTAATATCCTGCTAAAAGAACATGCCGTACCTTAGGGCGCGAATTATTTAAGTGACCATCTGATACGGACTAAAAATGGTCCTTCCTGATGAGATACATTCTGTTGTTTATGGGTTGTCCTCTCGGGAAAAGGTTTTCAATGGAAATCGGAAATGGCCTTGCGTGAGCTGTACCCTGTCAGGGGTTGTGTATTTTAGAAAGACTGTAATGCGTATAGAAATCTAAAACCTTCTGTTTTCAAGAGATGTCCACCAAAACTTGACAGATAGATTCATGAGACTTCAGAATCGAAGTGTAGACTAAGTATCCGGAGTAGCTGTTGTGTTTTTTCTGGATGTTCTACCTGGAACGTTGGAGTTTAGGCACTGCGGTTCTTACGGACTGATTCACATCCTTTTGTTACGTTTTTTTATGTAGATTTGGTAGCTAAGGAACAATATTGTTTATTTATGTACTCTCAGTGACCATAAGTGAATATTAACGTCTGTTTGGAAGAAAACAGTTGCTGGTTCGACTCACGGCTTTGATGCCGATAAGATCTTTTGAGGATGAAGCTGGTTATAGGATGTTGGCTTGTCACGAAAGCTGTGAGTCGTTTGACATTTTGATCAATCAGTCGTTGTCATTGCTAAGGGGTAGTATGGCTAACTGTATCTAAGCGAACAGTGGTGATCAGAAGCGAATACAAAACGGCTCGTTGAATCAGTGGTATCGGTGTGCCACCTGTTGTCAGAGTGTAAAACAAAGTTCGATGTTTGCTTTAAAGAAACCTGGTCTTGTGTATACAAAAACGAATGATTAGCAATTGGCCTCTCTTTTGCAAAGTTGTCTGGTTCTCTAAAGCTTCGATCGCTTTATTGATTGTATTATTTGTTATCCAAACATTGTGTTCAATCCTCACATAAAGCTCATCGTTACAATCTGGCCGTCTTACCTATCCCACCGCCCGATAATGTTCAGTATTTAACCTTCAATTCTGTGTATCCTGTCGATGTTACATAATCGTAGCACGTTTTCTGTTATACCAATCTGCATATCCATTCAGTTCTGTTCATGACCTATCCTTCCGCGCATTCTTTTTCGATTGTGACTTTCCTATACCTGTCATCCTTTCTTATGCAGAATTACACACTCAATCCATCCTGACGCATCAATCTGAATTACGCATTTATCACAACCTGATCTTGCAACAGGTAAAGGAGTTACAAGGGAACCTTAAAGAGGACAGCATACCAGATATGGCGGTAAGTCTCATGTGGTTGCTCTTTCATCGCCTATTTTTCACTCGCGATATTGCAAAGGAACTCGGAATATAAACCAATGGAGTACCTGGGTGAACCTCCAAATCCCTGTTTGCTCGACTTAATCTGCTTCACATGTAGGCCCGGGCAGCCTGACTGATTTAGCCTACGTCGGGCCTTCGAATGTTACTACTCGATTGGAGGCTGTAAACCCGTCAACGAGATACGTAATCATCTTTGCTTCTTTTAGGCGTTAGCAGTCCATGCCCACACACTGTCATGCATTGCCCTGCTGGGCAGTTCTCAGTCCGTTCACATTTGCATTTCACTACTCTTGGTGGTACCCACTATCGCAAAACTCCTCATTCAAGGTCACGAGAACTGATAGCCGAACCATTTATTTTCAACGGATGATTTTGGCCGGGATAGAGTTTAAAGTCTAAGTTTGCCTCCTTGCTTCTCGTCTGGCGGGTTTGTTTGAGAAAGGGTTAACGGTAAACGGAGAACATGGTTGGAATAAGCGTGCCTGTGTATTTTTCCAGAGGGATTTTAGGAAAGGTTGTGGGTATGATACGCGCGGAATTCGACTGTATGAAATGAATCTGCGAATCGGTCGCGAGCTAAACTACATTAATCCTAATCTTGGAGTTTTCAACACACTGCCTGAAGAATTGGCGGCACATGAACTGAAATTCAGTACTTAATATAAAGGTCCCAGCTCCGTCCTTACTACTTTAACTAACTTCGAACTCAGTCGTGGAGTCCTTGATTTAGGGGCTGAACGTCAAGCTATATTGTTAAGACTTGAAACAAACTATGCCCTTGCTTGCACATGAGTTATTGAGCTTTGAACTCGGGAACCCCATCAGAAAACGTACCTAGTTGCATTCCCAATGATAACGGTGACGTTTTCCAGCGCAGGCGGTTTTTGTTCTCCTGAAATTGTTCATTCCACAAACCTGTTTGATGCCCAATTATAGAATATGCATTACGCCAACATTCTCACCAAATCTGGCCTGGTGTCAATCAGCAGTTTTATCGCCCTACCACAGTCTGCCCTATTTATTTCCTCAATCCTGTCTCCTTTGTTTTCTTCTCAGCGAATCAACGAAGTCACGGGTACCTTGAATGCCGCCTGCTCTACATTCCTTGTCACTTTGAATGAGCTGCTTTCACTAACTCAGTCTCCCGTGATTGGACCATCACGAGGATCCTTAGATCTGTCCACCAAACACAGCTCAAGTCCACCGAATGCGCCACTGGCATCCACACTGACGGCTTTGCAGAATGCGGTTGACCCTGTGACGATCACCGTTAGACAACCACTGCGGTACGCACGTGTTCTAGTTTGCTTTTCGAATGCGAGACGATCAACGATGTGAGGCAGTAGACGTTTTCCAGTGGTGATCAGCCAGTACACAGCAGTTATTCAAACGATTTTTAGTTATCTGATGAATTTGGTTTAAGTAACTACATGAAAGCACTTGGTGTGCATCAGTCAGGTTGAGTTAACCCGTGCGCGTTGATCAATTGCTATCAGTTACACAATTTTGTGCTTTCAGTCACAACTTCTTCCACTCTCAGATGCACTGGCTAAATGCGTTTTCACCCAGGATGAATGAAACAATTGACCGTTACTCACCTCTTCGTCCTGGTAGATTGTGATCTTTGTCGACTACCGTTAGTTCATTCAGTCGCTCAATCCCGCAGAATTCCATCGAGCTCCATGTCCCAACTGTTAACGACTAAAAGTTGATTGATTGAAATATGGAAGACGGACTGGTGCGTAACGACCTCGCCATAACGAGACGACTGAAGGTTTGCGTTTGTAGAGATTCAGAGTGGGCGATTTAGCAGTGGTGTGGGCGTTCCACAGTACAAGGCGACAATGAATCATTGCATGCATTTAGGAGCCAATTGGTCAACTGGGAGGGGTGAGTTAATCTTTCCGGTTCACTCTATCGGCGGTTTGATTCGCAAGGAAGTTTTCTGTTATCCATCTAGAATTAATCGATATCACCATGTGCGGCAGTGCAACAACCGTCTGACGTTGCTCTGCGTTGGAAGCTCAGTCGTCTTACGACGAAGGCATTGTCTTTTTCAAGGCAAATTGTTATTGAGTATGCTGTTCCTTTTTGTTTACCCCGCGTGCGGTACTCGAGATGTGATGTGCAGTCCGGCAAGGGACGATTGATACGGCGAGTTCGTGTGACTGTTACCTATTGGGAATGGGCACACTCGGCAAAGGTCACCGGAATGGTGATACCACTGGTACGCGGCTCCATGTCTGTGAAAGTACGGCGAATTGAATGGGCAAGCCGTTTCCCTTTTCCGTGCTAGATTTAAGCGAGGCCAGCAAGCCTCTACCGTTTTTTTATGGATTGTGCACGTACAGTACGTCCCGTAAATATGGCCTACTGACAAAATCCGGAGTCCAGACCAAAGGACCCACTCAACGGTCACGTCCCCTGATGGAGTCGCGTGAGCGAACGAGCACAACACACCGCTGAAATCACAGCCCGATTGGCTGAATGTGCATAGAGTGCGGTGCATGCGCATTTCCGATCAAGCCGCTCGGCTCCATCGGCCCAGTGTTGTGGCGACCACGGGCCAAGATCGATAACACCCCTGGCTGTTCACACACTTCTCTGTGACCGTGTCAGCTCTTGAGGGGCAGTGCTAGACTGGGAACCAACATACGCCGATGAGTGCAAAATGACGAACTAAAGATACAATATTTTCCTAACGGAATGTGCCATCACAATAGTTTTCTCTTAACAACTGAATCTGAAGCGCGTCCTGCTGTTGTTAGGTTTATCGTGCCATTTGTGGACTTTGATGTGACGTATCGTAGCCATTCTGTGAGAGCAATAAGCGTCGCTTGGCACCTGTCAGTTTTGTTGTCTCGCCACTGAGCCGTATCGTTCCACCTCCTATCAACATGTCTTATTTGACCATTTTACCCGTGATGAAGGTAACTTTTGTTATCAAGATCGGCATGGCAGTTTGTTCGGAAATGTTATTCAGACTGAGGTACTTTGTCGTCTGGAAACCTCGTTCATCCTAAAAGAACGATGTATCCGTTTGGATCGACACAAAACTTTCGCTTCATACCGGTTTGCGTTAGGCGATTACGACCTAGCATGCTGGTACGTGTTAGTGCTGATCGAACCGGGCGGGGCTGGGTAAGGCGCGTAACACATTCCTTACAATTGCCATGTTTGTTCGCAAACGGACTTCTTTAGGACTATGCATACTGTAGGTGTTGATGCTTCGGATGGTGGTTTAGAATCGATACGTTAATTTCATCGAAGAAACATCGGATTCATGAGCCCTGAGCTGACCGATTCGACCTGTTCGCCCAAGTTCCCTTGTCATTTGTGTTTGTTTATGAGCAATTGTTTCTGAACATACAGGGTCGGCTTCAGTCGACCGATTCGGACCGCCTCAACAAACCTCGCGGATATTTGTGGAAAATTTCTCTTAGTATTGTGTAAAAGGAGTGACAATCATTGTTTGTAAATGCAGGTGGTTCTTTTGTTCAGTGGGTAACTGTTTCTAACGGGTCGCTTATGAATTGAGAATTGCACGCGTACAGTAGCCCAGAGTTCGATCGGTCTAGAATGACGCACAAGGCGACGTGTCGCATGCTGTAGCACCTGCCTGAGAAATGACTTGTGAGACTTCGTTTCACTAGGTGCTTGTATCTTCGGGGTTAAAACTACAAAGTCTGCATTCTAGACTAGCTTAGTAATTATGTTGTATGAGGCTCAACTTCTCTAACGTGAATCGAAAAGATCGACTCATACGTGGAAACTGAAGTCAGTCGTCAACACCGGGAAGACCGGAAACTGGTAGTGGTAATTAAAAATGTGTATGTGTACTGTGCGGGACGTGTGAACAAGAAGACTGGCGTTGTGCTGCCGAAAACTGATGCAGAGTCACATCGATCGAGCAAAACTGTTTTTGTATTGTACTTTCGTGCATCTTTATGCAGACACTTGGTAACGAAGAACCCTTCTGGCGACGCGTCTTTTGCGGTCACAGTTATTACCATGACACATCCAAGGATCTTGATCTTCCAGCTGCAGCCGCTTATCGACGGAGACATTTGAGCTTTTCCGAAGGACCTAGAGAACGTGGCTAAGGTGGTATTAGTCCAGACCGGCCATAAGAAGCCGACTGCCCTACACACTATTGAAAAAGGAACGAAGGTGGCGCAAGACTCTACACAAATAGGCCTTATAAAATTGGCGTCGTCTGCTGCAAGATAGGGGGCTATTTTGGTTACATTTGACAGCCAAGCCGACCACTAGGGAGCCCTCTTTGCTGCCAATCGTCAGAGACTGTTAGACGGTTTCTGATGGTTGGGAACAGTGGTGGTGTTGTTTGTAGCTCGGGATGATGGTTTTGGTATTGATATGTTCGCCGAGCTTGGCATTTAGGTTGCAAACGTTTCATCACCAGGCGAGGTGACATCATCAGTGCGTAAGTGTTTCAGCGTATACGCTGAAACACTTACGCACTGATGATGTCACCTCGCCTGGTGATGAAACGTTTGCAACCTAAATGCCAAGCTCGGCGAACATATCAATACCAAAACTGTTAGACGGTACTACCTGACCGTGGTCAAGGTTCCAGATAGCGGCTACTCGTTCAGAAGTTTATCCAAGGTCCTAGATAGCTGTTCACGACAAAGTCCACATTGTCCATATCACTCGACAGATGGACATGAATGTGCCGTCAAAAATGATGTGGTAGTTAGGAACCGTGCCCATGGCTTTAGTGAATGCTAACAAAAATACACCGGAAAAATAGCAGGAGTCAAAGGAACAGCTGACAAGAGATATAGTTATGTTGTGAGCAACAACACATCCGTTTTAGTCGTAATGGAAAAGGAGACTGGCAGAGGGAGCATTCAAATCGACGGTTTAAGAGGTTCAAATTGAAGTCTGATAACTGCGCCTTATGTTGGACTGGCCAGTTGGTAATCGAATCAACTAAGTCCTTCCTTTATAGACCGAAATCAGTCAGTCACTTGCTGTTGGTTTGCAAACGAGAACATCACGTACCTCTGTTGGGAGTGTCCAGACTATCATTGTGAAGCTTAAGTTGAAAGTCATAGGTTCGACTTTTTAGTCTGCGTCGTACCGCTGCAGGCGGCTGTCTGTCACACCACCTCAATCCGCTGTTTATCACTACCAATCATCGAATAGCAATAGACAACGAATTCGCGACAGATCTGTCCACTTGGATTTCGAGAAGTTGTTGACTGAAGCCAGAAGGATTTTCGCATAACCTAAGTATGAGTCACAAACTTTTTTGTGACTGAAGGTCTTGATAATTACTTGACGTCCAACGTTTACCTCAGTAGTTGGGGATCTCAATGCGACCGCCAACTATGATCCGTCCCTCGGTCAACTCAGGGCTAAAACCGTGCTGACATTATAGTTTTTCAAACTGTGCCTGTTGTGTGTGCGTGGGTTATACATTGTTATATCTCTGTGTTTATCCCTCTCTACTCACAGCACGGGTGGCGGACTGTATTCTTGGTTTCCGGGCGACTCCGTACCACCCAAGTCGTCTGAGTTGAATGCTGGCTCGAAACCAAGCCAACGGCGCATGAATCGTGCGGGTCGGATACATCACACATTTTTCTCGACAATGGAATACAGGTTGGTGTCTACAGCTGTTCTATTTTTGATAAGGATGTGTGTCAATTACCCCGGTACACAGTGAACGCTCAAGTTTGTTTCAGAGCGCATGCTGCCGGTGGATTACCAATACGAGTTTGGTTTTCTCCACATCAGTCTGACGGCTTTTGTGATGAGACTTGTGTTGCATGTTAAGGGTAGTGAGTGATATAAACACCATCGCAGTTTCAGGCGTTTTCAAGCTAACTGTTTTCTGTGGAGCACTGGGTTCGAACCGTACTCTTGTTGGAGTTCATAATGATGGTGAGATTATCGATCGGAGTTAAAGCATTTTCGAGACAGTCGGTTGATCTGGGCGTTATTCACAAGCGAATGTTGCTATGTTTAGTGCCTAATGTGATGTGAATGGCACGGCGATCAACTCGGTTGTTTCATCAGAACGTGGACCAGAGTTTAACTCTCAGTTCGTGAAAGGGATATTCACTACTGACAAGCGAAACTCGAACTTGGTATTTCTTTAGGAAAGAAGCACACTGAAGTGTCTAGCTGAGTGCATGATCTGTGAGCAGGTATGAGTGGTGTTCAGTTCGGCTCAACCAAATTGCTGACAGCTTGTCGCTGATGTATATTACTCATAGGCGCCATTGACTGCACGTTTAGATGTGATGTATTGCTTATATCCTGTACGAGCTCAATGGAGCAACTACTGTTTGATTGAGCTTCTCGGTAAGTCACGCTTCTCTATTCACCATCAAACTACTTCTGAACAAGTGACCGAGGTTTATCATCCAGCATGTGGTGGGTCTTTGGGCTTTTCTGAGATTGGTTATTCCTCATTCATCCGAGTCGTCATGCCACAAACAATAGCATCTACCCTTTCAATGCTACGAAATTCCCGTCTGGCACAAACTCATCTGGGAGCGTCGGATGATTTATGGAGTATTTCAGGGATTTTGGATTAGCTCGACTCATCACACGTTGAGCCAGCTTATCAGTTGTCAACCGTCTGGATAAGCTGGAACGTTGTTCGATACAATATAGGGTGTCTCAATGCCGGATGAGTTCGTGATCCGTGTCAACTTGTGTGCTCCTGTAAAATGGGTACCTTTTGACGAGTCTGATAGAGTCGGTTAAGCAGACGGCGCATAGTCCGTTTTTAATAGGAAAGCAACCTGGCTTCAGCCGCCGCACTTAAAACTACATCTCCTCCAGCCTGTAGTATAGTAAATACTTAGCGGAGAGTAGTGTTGTGCTTAGTCCAGTTTGCATGCTGCTACCGTGAATTCTAGTTTCTGGGGTGCAGCAGACATCTACTTTCGATGTGTCATGTGTCAGGGCCATCTGTTGATCTACTTATTTCAGAGTGCGGACTGTAAGGGAGGGCGCTCACGTGTTTTGACAGTCTGGTTTTTGCTTCTATATGATTTCGGGATCGATTGGTAACGCGTTGTCTATGAAACCACGTCTTACTTCCAGATGTCAGCGATGGATCAGTGTTGATAGAAGAAATGGTTAACATCAAATAACTTAGCTGGCGCTAGTAAATCTACCCATCCAAGTTGGCGACAGCAGTGAAGACATTGGTTTAATACGATATTAAACAGAGCAATGATAAATGCATTACATGTGACTCGTGGGTACCTCAACTTTATGGAACCAGTAAGCTCATCAGGGTGTGATGCCCAATGAACACTAAGCAGCAGAATCGGACCGAAAACAGGGTTAACATATAAAGTGGAGGACTTTTTAAAGACAATTTAACTGATACAATAAGAAACAAAGTGGTGACGTATCTTATAAAGAGCGAGCCGGTAGGAAACGGGAGATGACCCTAGCGGTTGACGAGACTTAACACAGCGTCCAGAAATAAAGTCGTTTGGTAGCCAGTAGAAAGATGTCACAGAAGCCATAAAATAATAAAAAACGACAGAACCGGTACGGACGTGGGATATAAGTAGTAACTGCACATCACAGACGTAACTGTTCATCATTAAGGGGGATATCGTCTCAGTCAGTTGAATGTGACAATGCGACAGTATGGTTTGAAATGTAGAACAAAAGAAGCGGAGGGGGAAATGAAATTGTGGAGTGTGAACAAAAATGAAAGACCGGTTTCAGTTTGAACCCAAACATTGAGTCTAGCAGGTCAACAACTTGCTATCAGACAGACACAGTGCACCTCGGTAAGCGAACATCTTGCTAACAGGCTACCACAACAGACTGCAACAAATCAACATTATTTGTAAGCATCGATCTGTGAACATAGAAACTCGCAAACCTCGTGTCTACCAACACTAGGTTATCTATTAATTGGATTCGGGTAAGATGTGTCGGACGTTAGGAACGTTGCAGGTCTGGGAATTAGGTTGACACCAAAGAGCTCAAACGGACATAGGCATATCCAGGTATCAATGGATGAGAACAGCGGTGAATAGAATATCAAAGAACCAATGTAGATGGAATTAAGCACAACGCTCCTCAACCGCGATTCTTCCACGTGAGGGTAGTGTATGGAACCAATGGGCATGAGTAGGCGCGTCGTGTGCAACTAGCACAATCCAAAATGCAGTAGGCCGGCGTAAGGTTCGGGCTAAGAACATCTCTATATGTTGACGACACTTGAGCTAGTAATTCGATAAGAAAATGGAAGTAACCCAAATCTGGTGTTAGGTGGACGGGGTAGATAGTGTTTAAAATGTGGAAACTGTCCGTTTTATAAACAAGAGCAGTTCAGTAGACCAGTGAAAAAACTGGGGTTGGCGAGGCCACCAATGAGCCGTCAAAAACTAGTCTCATTCAAGTGATAAGGGTCATTGATGCTGCAGAACAAGAAACGTTGAATGTGCGTCATCTACATGAGTACGCTAGATATACAGTAAAATAGGCACTTAGCAGTAAATAGGTTATTTTCTCAATCGATCGTGACTATTCACCCGACGTTTCCGACTGGGACGTGAGAAGAGCGAACAGTAGATGATATTTCAAAGCCACGCAAAGCAGCCCAGAGTTTTGGATCTTTGTTATACGGGTGATGGGTCCAGGTGATACCCTTTCGTCTGTTTGAGCGCAGCCAAGTCACCGCATCAGCGTACCCTTAGTTGCACTTTTGGAATCGACACGCGATTATATTCGACCTCTTGTTTGCAACGCGTCGGTAGCGAGTTCTTACCTCAGTTTTAACATTTCCTTTTACAATGGATCCTAACTAGAGTGATTCTCTACCCGTCGGTGTGTTTGTGAGTGTCTTTCGTGAACCCGTACAGTCTGACCAACACGAGTTCACTCGGTTATATGAACTCTGCTCGGTGAACACATTTTTCGTGGAGTGCGCGTGCGATATTTGGTTAACAGGCCCATCCATCCAAACACGCACATTTAGATTATAGCCTACAAACCGACCTACGCGATATTTCAAATTTGCTTCTTAATTGTGTATGGTTTCGTTTACTTATGGGTTGTGGGTTCGCCAATTTTCGCTACCGGTTCTGCCGTTCTAAGCAAATGGTTCCCAGTTGTGCATACCTCCCATATCCATTATGGTCACATTTATGACGTACGTCGAACGACTCTAGCAATATTCAGCCTTCCAATAAGTTAGTCGTAACATTTGCGTACGCTCGCCCGCTCCATTGAATTCACTATCTACTCAGTTTTTACTGTCATTTTTGCATCGGATTAGAAGTGCTTGTGAAATTGCGTCAACCTCCTGCTTACAGCTGACGGAATTCAATCCTTATTTTTAAATGACATCTTCGAAAAGCATTTGGGCGCTTGTGATAAGTTTTCTTCCCCAGTACATTCGCCTTATTGTCTATGAAATTCATCTTCTAAGTGCTCGTTTAATTAGTTTTATTTGTACTTACAGAGCTTCGGTCGTTCCGCTTCCTTCTTGTCTATATCCGTAAGAATTACGGTATCTGCGGAGATGGTTTTCTCATCTTTGTAGTTGATTTTTTCTTTTGGCAATCCAAGAGGAATTTTCACCTACCTTAATGATTTTACAAGGTGAGGTGCCATAGGTATTGTGTTTCATGATCAACACCCACTGGAGGCACACGTCGGTTTCGTGTTTGTTGCCGCCCATCGGGTGTACGTATCTGTTGTCTATCGGTTACGTCTTTCTATAGAAACAACAGAATTTGAAAGTTGTTGACATTAACTCACTCGCGTGTTGGTTGTGTTCATTTAAAACTAACGGAAGGGCTAAGAAGGAAATTGCACAATCTAAGCCCATTTGAACATTCTAGATGGTAGTATAATTTTACACAGTAAGTTGGCGTAAGTGGTATGCGTTTAACGGTAAATATTTACGAAGCAACTGAGTTTTTTTACTTGTGTTACCGACGTATGTGGTGCTCTACGAACTCCGCTGAGTCTGAAACAAACGGCACAAATAACTCAAATGAGTTAATAACCAAAAACTAGACGCACGGTATGTAAGAGAGGTTCAGTTGTAAAAAAAAGCGTGGTTTTCACTGGATTCAAAGTATCGCACAAACGTGGTAAGCACCTTACCAGCTGCACTACCAGGCCATATCGGGAGCCAAGACATTTCACATTTCGACTCAGTCATCCATCTATGCCACTCAGATGATCCATAGAATCAACTGTTCTGCAAGATTTCCCAACCAGTTCTCCATGGAATCCATCAACGTCACCATTTCTGTCACTGGCTCTAAATTTATCACAATCCGGTCTTTTCGAAATTAACCTATCTGTTAATAATACATATGACTGCTCAATTGCCGTCCGTCGAACGAACAAAGTGCTTACTTGATTTGTCCTAGGTTATCCTGACTGATAGACTCTAATATTCGATGTTTAGCCATACTTCGATTTCTGTGCTTACTTTCCGACTCCTTGAATAGTTTTGAAGACTTGCGACCGAATATGGACGCTTCAAGCGCTCGCCAACCGGATTCACAACTTCTTCCCGGTGACTACCTTGCCGCACTGGATTTCGTCCAAGCCTGTCGCTCGCTATTCACCATCTTTGAGCGATTGTCTACCGCTACTACTGCTGCAAACACATCCCGATCTATCTCGAATGTCGCCCGCTCGTTCACCGCGCTGCAGCAGGTCCAAGCTGATCTGAACGGGAATTTGAGCCGCTTGGAATTGGCCCTGTCGGTGCACTCGAGAAATCAGGCTGCGCCTATGTCACCACAGCCACGTACAACCCAATCGGACTCCTCTGTACCCGGGGTTGTGAGCCTTGGTAGCCTAATCCGAGATGACATCACGAATAATCGTATCAAAGATGATGCTTCCGTCTATATGGCTGTGTTGTGGCTAGCCAGGTAAGGAGCCGTGTTTCATGTTCATTCAGTTTTGATGTCAGAATTGTATTGTCTACCTGCTGATTTATCGATCGTGGGCTGTAATGTCATCATTAGCACTTAACACACTACTTTCCCGTTTTGCAACTAGTTCAGTCAGTCTCGTCGAATAGTAAGATTTTTCAAGTTGACCATCACTCACATTTGATCGCAGCGTTCGCATTCAGATAGACTTTGCAGCCAGCCTCTTTCGAAAAGAAGCACTAGACTCGAGTTTCGCTCTCATTAGAGCTCGTCAGTAGTGCATATCC
>QNGE01002337.1:65947-77029 GCA_008508345.1 Paragonimus westermani | reverse complement strand
TGCACTACTGACGAGCTCTAATAAGAGCGAAACTCGAGTCTAGTGCTTCTTTTCGAAAGAGGCTGGCTGGAAAGTCTATCTGAATGCGAACGCTGCGATCAAATGTGAGTGATGGTCAACTTGAAAATGAACCAAATCCCCGACTACTCATCAGGAATAGTAAGATGATTGGAAGACAACCGATGTCTGCCTGAGAAGTTTACGATAAATCGTGATCAGAAGAGCTTGGTATCTGTTGTCCTGTGTCTAAGTGATTCCGTACGAGTAGTCGTCCATCCGATCATCAACCCATTCTAGTGACTAGACTGTTCACTTTGGTATCATTCTAAGATTGCTTTCCGTTCGTAGCGTACACCACATATTTTCCTTATTTCTTCCGTAACAATCTCATTCTGACACTGCTCGAGATAGCTGCTGGCCTCTAAGATAACGGTCAGTGGGAGATGGTGTTTCCTATCCATCTCTACTTAGATTCAGAGCACTGATGGTTAGACAGGATACTTCGTTTAACATTTGGGTTGTTGCATGAAATAGTACACATTCGCTCAACTATTCATCCTAATCAGGAATGCACATCAGGATGAAAACGAGATGTAATAACACTGGTAAGATCAACCTAGTATACTTCATCTCTGCTTGTGGAAAATGCACGACTTTCTAACCACATTGTTCTGCTGAAGTGCAACTGTCTTGTACATTGAACCAACACTTCCGGTTAGTTGTATGCTCACCACAAACGTATGCGCCCTTGATTTATGCTGTCCTCCTTTAGTTGCGTGTTGTTTATCTATGTCTCAATTCTTTTTTAGGTCCTTGAATTTTGTTCGTGAGTTTCTTCATCTGTTATTCACGTTACCACAGCCGTCGGTCGTCAATTCACAGAAAGCCCCTGAGGACGACAGTCTAAGTGTCGTGGCCACGGAAGCATACGCACGTTGTCTGCGATCCTTTCATCAGTGGTCACTGCGAGGAGTGGCGATGGTTAGTCCATCTCTTCTACTGTATGTGTAAGCTGCAAGCGTTGTCACGCGTAGCGATCAAAGCACTTCGTTCTTCCACATGCTCTTTATTCTTTTTGCTTGAGAATGAATCAATTGTTCAAAAGTAGCCCATACCGTTAAGTTTGGATTTTTTTTGGAGAACCCGATACCCCGAACCTTGTCGCCGATAACGTCGTTTAGGATTGGTTTATTGTACTCCACTTGCAAATATGTCTGTTGTAAAGAGAGACTGGACAGTACACTTCAGCGTGACGGGTAAAAGGATGTAGGACGCTGAAAATTAGCGAATGCGTTGATTTGAAAATGCTCAGTCTTCTTCATCCTTATCATGGACAACACGTCGGTGGTTCGCGATGACGTTTAACTGCTATGCAGTCATGGGAAACAAAATGAAACTAATAGATGGGACCCGTTTATCAGAAAAATTCAACAGAGATGCCTACGTCAGGCAAAAAGTGAAAGCTATGGGGTGTCATCCTTACGGCTTGCGTTGCTCCGCACCAATCAATGCACTTGCGTCACAGATAACTAAGCCACTCAAAGACGTCACTAAACCCGATTAGCCGCCACCTCACCTAAAATCTACAACTGCTAACTCTGTGAACCGCGAGGGCGCCAGTCCAGGAGACGAACTCGGCGTACACTCTGGTGAACTTCATGTCCGTATGCCAGGTCATCTTTCCACATCGCACTCTACAACAGTCAGCCGAAGCACCGGCAGTGTTGTGTGCGGCAGACTAGTTGGCATTTTCGTTACATAGCCCAACCATCTAAATTTGTGTAAATTGAAATACGAAGGAAAACAGCTCGCCCAGCATTCACTACAAAATATCGCCTTCCAACGTGTACTTCGGTCACCCACTAGTGTCACTCGATGCGAAAAACCGGACACAGATATTGACGTTTAAATGGCAGAAAACGGTTCACACCTTCCGCTCTGACCTGCTAAGTTTCGAAGACGTAAAGTAGCACAGCCCTCACAGTCGCCTTACATATGCAGTTCCTGCGTTCCAGAGAGTTGTCATGGACTGCTCTATAGATCTTGAATTTCATTCTGTAGACCTCCACCGCCGCTCAGTACAAAAGTCGGTCAGAAATCTCCACTTCATTATCGAGCATTCTGAGACATCTAGCAGAGCGCTGAATAGCGTCCAGCATTGTCTATGCCGTTTGAAATTTGTTGAACAGCAACACATTGCTGTCGGCATAACAGGATCAATCAGTCTTCCACTAACATTCTCAGACTAACTGTTGTCTTCGGTACCTTTTTGTTACCTAAATTCTAGGTAGATTCTTTGAGTTGAATGTAGTGGCTTGTTTGAAAGCGTACTACACGCCATCCCGTTAACGTGAATCAACTGTGGATAGATCATTGGGACCACATCTGCAAATACGTGTTGTAAGTACCACATGAAGTGAGGCTACACTTGATTTAGTTTTGTTGATGAGAGCGAATGCGGCTCAGCTCAAGTCTGATTATTGGACAGTATATACTGACTAGTTAGTTGCCGCAACATTTCATGTTACTCACTTTGGCTGACTCTCGTTCAGTAGGGAAGGACGGCCGGACACTTTTTGTGAGCCGATGTGAATCGGTCAATTCGGGGTTTTCAGGCCCTACATTCCAGTGTTCGTAGTAACAGTCATATGGGCCAGATATTGCCAGACTGTTTAGCTGAAAGCAGGAGCTGTTGAGGTGACCGGGTTCGGATCCGCAACTCTGTGGTTGTTGAGGTGTTATGACCATGGAGCTACGTGCAGCTCAGCGTACTTAGTGAAAGTCACATGGAGATGTATACGCCCTAGCGGTAGGATATAACCAATATCGTCACAACATGTCATCCCACAATGTTGCTCTGTATGATTTCATTCTCTCTAGATTGTCATCAAATCGCTGCCCTCACGAAATGATTTCCTTCACGTTCTGCTACAAGACAGTCTCAAGTTATCGGATGGCACCTACACACCACTGTCGGTGGCCCTGACCTGTCACCCCGAACTGTATGCCCAACTGGAGATTGATGCGAAGCACTATTCCGACGCCCTGGGCCGTACTTTAACCCTGATTGAAGGATTGTTTGCATGTCTTGACTTGGAGCGAGTGTTTACCGGATCCGAAACCTATTAGCCTCGTAACCAAAGCAGACTACTTTCGGCTGTGATTGTTATTTTTTTGATTATTTTGCTTTCTTTCTCTATTCATCGATCGAACGGATAGAATCCACTCATATCTCTTTGTTCGCGCACACACGTGCATATCACGTTGAATAACTTCAGTAACATCGACTTGCTTTTTCTCCTGTTTACATACATGTACACCGCTCTATGCGTTCTTTCAAAACAGATCTGTTCTTTTTACACACTCACTCACATTCCGTTCACAAGATCCAAACACGCATATCTTTTTCGCACAATGTTGCATTTTGCCATCCCTCAGGCGCGACTCTGTAACAATCCACTGTGGCGCCAGCGTTGGTCAATATAGAGGTTGCACTCTGAAGGTGATCGTTTTTTTCTCTGTATGTCTACTTCTGAATTAAGCCTGTAATGAAAAGTGCACGCCAGTTATATTTTCACTGAACTTACGTAGACGAAATTGGGCTACAACAAGAGTTACGGCAACGCGAATTTCGTGGGCCTGCTGGCCAACAGGTTAAACAGCAGTCCAGATAGTGAACTGAAGTGTTTCTGCGTTTTTGGTTGCACGTGAAGCAACCGTGTGTTAATGACGTCTGTGATTGATAATGATTCGAAGAGAAGGGTCTACGAAATATGCATGTATACTTGGTTATAGTGTGAGAGGACTAGAGGTAGTGCATGCATGGTTTCGATATGAAAGGTGAGAATAAATTGTCACGATTCACATAAAAACAGAACAGAAAGTAAAATGGTGACAACACGAACGAGCGAAGGAATCCAAACGATGGAGCTATGGTGAGATCACTCCGTTGTGAATTAGCCCCGAGGTTGGTCAGCCTTTGGGTGCAGAACAGAACGGATTCAGGTAGCCCCGGACAATGGCGGCTTTATCTGTTGGATGAAAAGGAACGGGCATTGATTGTGATGTTACTGTGTCACGCAAAAAGAATGACTTGATGCTGTCTAAGAGCGTAAAATGGTCAGAACCAAGTTAGAGCGACGTGTCTTATGAGCAGACCACTTGCTCACGGGCTGATCGGTGATTTTGTTTAGGGGCACCTTTAACTAGTAAAAAACTTACTCAATTTCCCAGTTTGCAACCACTTTTGAAGAAAACCAGGTTACCCACATATACACGGCAAACAAGTTAAATAAAGTAGAGTTCGTTTCCTGGGCTGGAAACTTGAAGAAGGATGGCGGTTAATCAAGTTCGATGGCGTGAATGTTGTTCGACTGAGTTGTCTATGGGGTGAGTGCAAGTAGGGAAGTGAAGCAATGAAAATCGTAGGGCAATTGTCGCGGATGCCTATTGACTCTAGTTTTTTATTTGTCTTTCTGTTTACAGACACTTTCAGATTGAATGCTTGAGTCTAGACAAAGGGTCTTAGGCCGCAATGCATCTTTGCAAACTGAACAGTGATAGATGAACTGTTGTTCATAATGCTAGAGAAGTAACGTTCGCGACTGACTGTTTTAGGTAACTACATATTCTAGCAATGTCCTCCTTGATGCCAAAATGATTAAAAAACAGGCAAAGAACGAAAGGGTCTTACTAGGTAGGCTGGGTTTCGTTTGATTGGCCACCATAAAAAGTGAACTATCCACAGAAATATGAGGGATGGTCGCGACAGGATTATACGGCGACCTAACTTCACTACGGTTCCTTTGGTTTGATGGCGCCGGCCCAAGGATAACTAGTACTATAAACGTGCACACTGTGGCTTGGTGAACGCTGCTGTTGCCGGACCGTGTTCTTCGTGGTCCAGGCATGAATTAAGGCAAACAGAAGTGCTGGTCACATGACAATTGGATTGCATCCAAGGCACTTGCAGTGCGGTCCGGCAACTGCGATATCGACCAGGCGACAACGCATATTTTGTTCCCGAAGCAACTGGTGTTCGCGTGGTCAGATCATGTTTGAACAGCGTGGTCGCAAAACCACTTGGATTACGCCCTCCAATTTACTAAGGACATCCCATACCTACGTGCTGACACCAATGTGGCGGCTGATGTGCTGTCGCGCTAAGAAGTCGACATATTCCAATCACCACCCTCTAAAAAAAAGGTCACTGTCCAGTAATATGGTGAAGAAATGGAGGATATTTTCATTTGTACTGCTACTACTATTCTGTCGATCCAAGCGGGTAAAATCCTGTGCATTAATTCAACTGGCACTTTCATCTCTTATCGACGTAAAGCGTTCGACCATTTTCACTATTAAGCACTGTACGCTGAAGTTGATTACACAACGTTTTGTTCGATCCACGAATATGCATTCGATTATGATCCAAGCAGTACATCAACTATCAAAGTGCACAAGTATACAACTAAACTAAGCATAATTCCCCACTCCGATGCCCACTTTTCACACGTCCGCACTGGAATTACTAGCTCACTACCACTTCTAACAACTGTATTGATCAGACGAAGTCTGGGGATAGCTTCCTTGGGTTCAGGCCACATTTCCAAACCATAGGTTCAGCGACAAACTGACATTATTTCGGCACCAGAGTTTATGCAGATTGGCGAGAGCAATTCAGATCTTTGCTATCCCCTTTGATCGTTCGTCAGAAGAGAGTATCACCTAGGTACGTGACAGTCACAAACAGATTGCCTGCCTCCTGTAGCAGCAAGAATGTTCCAATCTTGAAGCAGAACATCTTAACTGGTTGTCCTTAGTGTCCGTGAGCGGCAAGCTCAGCCACAAGAACGTTAGAATCAACGTGTCCTACACGCAGGTATCAAATGCATCCGGCTTCCAACTTTTTGCACACTGTGCAAATTGGCCCACATAGCCCTAACATACACACATGCTTGTTCATCGAATCACGTGAAATTCGTCAAATTTACGGTACTACGTGTAATTGGAACCTGAATGGTTTAACTACTTTACATCCGTAGACAAATAACCAGTTATTACAGTTACATTTCATCCCTAGGGCGGTTTCTTGATTGGAGGAGGTTTAGTTAATCAGTGTTCGCGCACAAGCTGCCACAGACGGAATTATGGTCAGACTGGCGACAGCCAATCATGAACGGCGATTAGCTGTTGCTGAATGCGTATCTGTTTCAAACGGTCGAGTTGCTAGATGCTAGGTCATAAAACAAAACAGCAACACACTGGCGTGAGGACGCCTGTTGCCTAACAGTCGTTCCTATGCAAAAAAGGTGCCATTTTTTCCAATAAATTGAGAATGCTTGGTGCTGCTTAGATTTCTGTTCTGATCCTTCTCGACTGGGTAGCTCAGTACGCGACAACTCCAAACATAGATGTTTCCGTTTTGTTCCGATTGTTCGCAAGCTCGATGTAGTCGAAACTGTTTCTTAGAGCCAGAAGTAATTACAAATCTGATAAGCCGCGGTCAGAATGAGAGATTCAAAGAAAACCTGTGATACCAATTGGCTATCCTGAGAAATTGATAGGGACTCACAGAAAAATGCACAAGTGCAGTGAGTCAAATTAAACAGCCCAATTTTGTTGTTCAATTGAGGTCATCTGGCGAGTGATAGCAGGCACAAGTTAAGTTTTGTTTTAGACCAAACACATGCTGCCGCGCGGTTTTGTCGGATTCAGGCCACCGAAAAATTAGCTGCATATAATCGTGTGTACTACTTAGCTTGCAATCGTAGACCAAGTCGAAGTCTACTCTACCAAGTGATTAAACGATTCCCAAAATGGACTAAACAAATGCCCAAACTCTCACATCATCTGTTAAGCGATTGGAACTCGAAATTGTTGGCTTTTGGCGAGACTCCGTTAGCCCGAACTCGCCAGTCTGTTGTGTAAATAAAAATGGCTGAAACAGACCAGTGGATTACTCGGGTTCTGAACACATAATACCTGGTGTGTTTCAACTTGCTATCGCCTTATCTGTTTGATGCACACGGCTCTCAGAAAACGTGAAACAGAATGGCCAGAGCACACGCGCTTTCAGACCATAGAAACAACAATAAACTTAGCGGTGTGTGGTGGGAATATAACTGACCGGACATATTCGGTGGCTCAGTCTCATGTGAAGCGTTTAACAAGGGGGCTTCGGCGAACTTGGTAGCGGTGCCATTCTCAGGGTAATGATCGGCTATTACGACCACCTGACGTCCAACTTTCCAAATGGGTAACGGTGATCGAAGGGTAGAAGAGCTGTGCAATAAGTGTCTCAATTTACGACCTCGTTTGGCCAAGAATTGGTGCAGATGCGACGCAATGAGCGGTCGGCGGTAATGATGATAAAATGCAACGCAGATTACGGTGAGCATTAGCAGGACGCACAAAATGGCTGCGAGCACGAGTAACACGGCAAATGTGATTTGCAGCCCAAAGGGATTGGATTTTTTGATCACCTCCTCCAAACCGTCTACAGATCCTGGTTGCAATCCACTACCTGGATGAGGCTGCAGAAAAGAGAAGAAATCACGCGGACGACATTGAACATGCTTATTAACTAGGTGGGTTAGGGCTGCTGTTAAGTTTAAACAAATTTTTACAACGTACGATTGATAACGGGCAAACACACTTCTACGGGACTAACCTTGGGCGTATCACATTCGTAGTGTTGCACAAACGATGAAGCTGCACAAAAGTTCCCTTAGTGATAATGAATATTTCTGCACAACTGACGCATTCCGAGATCATCATGATTCCCCACTGAAAATAATCATTACTATCGTCTTATAACAGACAGTTAATTCATATCTGCAGAGTGGATGCATCATCACCGTCTCTCACTTCGTACAAAACACTACGTTCTGTGAAAAACATCCAGCGAACTGTGTGTGCTAGCTCGCAGCGTGTGTCGATCCACATTTGGTACACGGATGCCACACCTCATTAGCGTGCATGGCTGAGCTTATCGATTTGATCCCGTTATACCTGTCTGTCCCACTGTTGTGATCGCAGATGAACTTATTGATTGACAAACATGCAAAAATACAGCCATAGCAACCACGTAGCACTTTGCACGACCGACATGTATTAACATTTGTTGTCAGTTGTGCAGATTTAGTATCGTTTTTGCTTAACGCACGACATGTACACTTTTTCGACTGTCGTTCCCTTTCAGTAAAAGCAACCTTCTTTTAACCACAACATACCACTGAGTGGCATACAACCTGGCCCCAGCGTCGTACATCATTTGGTTCCTAGCTCATTGACTTATCGGGTGTATGTAAGGCTACTTGCCCTACCATTGAACTCTGTAATTTGAGTTCTGCGTACTACTGTTAGCAAGTAGATTCTCAAAGAAAAGCACTAGACAACTTGGGAATGTCTACTTGAAAGAGATAACCGGTGATAAAGCAGAAGCCTCGACGTACGAACCAAGAGAATCAAGAACGGATTTGCCGAAGGCGGTTAGTGGTAACGGGAAACGTGAATTTGCAATTCTGAAAGAATGCCATAAGCAGGTCGACTTTTCTATCCGTAACTGCATGGAAAAATATGGAATAACTTCTCACTATGAGGAATCAGGTGTATTCGTATTACAGAAATGTCCCAACAGGAGACAGTAAGGCTGACCAGGAGACTTGGGTCAACCATTTGCCAGCGGGAATAAGTACTATATTGGGCTCGTATCGATAAACCTTATTTTCGAGCATTGCTATGGTCTAGTGGAGGGCTCATAATCAAGGGTCATATTAATGTGAGCGTACGGTATTTCAAATACGGCATCTTTGCGAGATCGGATCGCACTGTTCAATAGGAAACAGCCTATCTTCCTCGCGAAACGCGAACAATCAGATTGTGCATTGTATGTATCGGTGCCATAGGTCGCGGCGACGTGACTATATGGCGTTGCGATGTGTGCGGCCGCGAATGCGCTGGCCGTTTGGGGCTAGTAGGTCACCAACGTACTCATAGTACACCGTCGGCGAAGAGGCGGCGAGTACGTTAGGCTCCGGTCAGGCAGGTCATATCAGTATATTTATTCTACTTCTGTTAATGACTGCATCGGCCAACATCGTGGTCATTGGCAATTAATCCGCTCTTCTTTTCAGAAACTTGAGTGTCTGTGGTCTTCTATTCATTATTTTCTCCGGCTTTGTTGATGTAATGTATGATGAATGGTCTGCCTGGCTTTTCATAGTCCAATGAGAACTTTGCTTTTAATCCCTATCTTCTTTAGGTTGCACTAACCTGCACTCCTATACTGCAACGCTTCTTGTATTACACTTCAAAAATCTTTCTTCTCAGTGTAGATCTCGTCATTGCAGCCTCTCTCTGTTTAGTTTCCGAGAGATAAGAGTTTCCTTTCCTTATTAGCCAATCAAGTGGCTAACCAGCATTGGCCGGCTGGACAGAAAGGCCCCACTGGCACACCTCCCGGTCTTATTCCTTCGGGTTTACACTGGATATGTGGTGTGTTGGTGGAACTGCAATTGGTGCAGCGCAAGCCAGTTGCAGTGATGGATAAGCGCAGGCGTCCTTTGGCTTCGGTCACTGTGACAGGCTAATCCGAATCGGATGCCGCCAACCATGTATCCACAATTCACTTACATCAGCCTCATGCTATGTGTTTATTGGCATTCAGCAGGTCGCATGTGCGGCAGATTAAAAAGTGTCACATAATAACATGATCCCACGCACAAAATCAGGACGCCCCGAGCATTGCAATGAGTCCACAGCTGCCAGGCATGCGTTTACCAATCTTGTCCAATCAAGTGGTTGGTTAAGTAGGGGGTGCGAATCAACCGTCATAAGAATGAGAAACTGATTATCACCGGATGACAAAGAAAATACTCTTGAGAGACTTTCTGGACGATAGGCCACACAGAACACTGCGATCAAATTTCTTGGTGTTACGCAAGACCATCTCGAATGTCACTATGAAGGAGGGATAAATTGAACAGCCAATGAACAGTAAAATATTACTGAGCACGTGCCACCCCAAAGCGCATCAAAAGTTTGGTGGCCTCATCGACGCCACACTTCAATGGTTCTTACGTGTGCGCGGAAACTGTGGCAAAAGGCGTAGACTGCCGGCTCGCTGCAAGTTGAAGAATTCAAGGTCACGACCGGTTACGAAGATTTTCTCCAAACGATCAATCCTTTTAAGAGGAGGTTAAGCAAAGTGATAAGAGCACCGATGAGTAAGCATAATAAAAAATTATGCCGCACATTTGTAACTCACACTGAAAGCAGTACCGAAGTTCTGGAAGGCGCGGACCCTGTCGAATGTTTTTCCCAGCAAAATAAACGAAAATAAACTATGCCGGCTCCGGAAAGAGGGTACAATTAAATCCATCCAGCATTCAGATTGGGCAAAGCCCATCGTACCCGTATCAAAACTCGATGGTAGAGTAAGAATCTATGGTGACCATGAAGTGATTGTGAATCGTTTACTACAGCTAGATCGTTATTCCTAAACAAAAACTGAGGTCATACACGCATCTTTATCTGGGGGTGCGTTTTTTAATTTACAAAATTGGGATTGAGTCATGCTTACCACCGCAGTGAACTAGATGAAGATTTGCGTCCTTGCACTAGAAATCGTGTAGGATTGTTTCGTTACACTCGCCTCCCATTCGGAATTAACTCTGCATCAGCTATTTTTCAACGTATCAGACTCCCTTGTTAAGGGTATGCCTAGTACGTGTGCATATCTTGATGACATTCTGATCTCCGGAAGAAATAGTGAGCAACATTTGCAGACTATGGACTTGAGCTTGAGGAGATTGTCAGATACAGATCTTGTACTGAAAAGAGAATAGTGTGAGTTCATAGTACCGAGCGTGCAATACCCCGGAATCGAGCTGTCAAAGGAAGGCCTACAACCCTTGGAAGTGGAAGTATGGGCTTTATAGATGCGCCATCACCTAAGAGCGTGAGCGATCTTCAGTCGCTTTTCGCACCAGTAACAGTTTTCTCGACTCACACCTTCCGCAGCGAAGCAGATTCACTCCCTTTAATATCATCATCGTCATAACAGCCATGAGCCTGACCAAA
>QNGE01002337.1:37159-57908 GCA_008508345.1 Paragonimus westermani | reverse complement strand
GAGATGCCAACCATCTTCCAACCCCCAACCTGGAGGACCAGGAGACTGTAGTTTGTCAGACCTCTACCTGTTGGCCTGCCTGGTATGAGTAACTCTGTCCAGTTTAGCCCAAAAGGTCATAGAGATGCGCAAGCCGTCACACCACGTCAAGGTCCAGTCTCACCGTGACGGGTGCGTACAAGAAGTACAAAAGAAACAAATGACGCTACAATATTGCGTTGCAGTTCAGCTAGCAGAGTTCGCTTCGTCTGGACATGCTGTTTCCGTTGTTGAGTTGGATAAAGCTAAAACCCATACCTTTCGCAATCAGGTCAATATGTGATGCGTAGGTTCTTCACACGCCTTTACAATGATTGGGCACGAGCCACCTATAATTATTAGTCTGCGCTGGCTGTGGATACATTAGTCCACGATGTTCACTTTCAATTCGACACACCACGGCCGCTTTTGTACCTGTTTGGACTCAGGTAGAGGTAGTTTGAGTGGAGGATCGCATCAGTCTTGTGGCCGGAACCAATGCTCACTGGTAACCTGGAATGAATTGTGTTAATTCCTACTAATGGGATAAGAACAAGTTATGTAACAGTGGCTCAACCGGTTATCAGTTTGAACTGGAGCGGTTTCTTGATTGGAGGAGGTTCAGTCAATCAGTGTTAGCGCACAAGCTGCCAGAGACGGAATTATGGTCAAACTGGCGACGGCCAATCACAAATGGCGATTAGCTGCCGTTGAATGCGTATATGTTTCAAACAGTCGAGTTGCTAGATGCAAGGTCATAAAACGAAACAGCAATAAACTGATCAATCGAAGCGTGAGGATGTCTGTTTAATGGCAGTCGTAAATACTGTTTTTCTATAAAAAGGTGATGTTTTTCTAATAGACTGAGATTGCTTAGTGCAGCTCAGATTCCTGTTCTGAATTTCCTCGATTGGGTAGCTCAGTACGCGACACAACCAACTTAACCGGTGTCTCTGAAGGCAGTGTTAACAAATTCAGTTGACCCTTACTATCAAATATCTGTTTTCTAACTCCACCATTAGATACTGTTGACGCCATCAAATGTGTTCGAGTGAAGGCAGGCATCAACAACCGGATATGTGAAGACAATATGCGTCTTTCATTCTAGGCGATCAAATTTTGCAGACGTGAAGTGATACCGCTCTCACGGTTAGCTGATATACACCACCCCTAGGTCTCATGGAGGTGCTTCTCCGAGGCCACGAATGATATAGATTGTCGAAGGCCTCTCTAGATTCGGCGATAAAAATGTCCATCTAAGCGACTATGCTCCCGCCATAAAGCAGTATAGGAACTCGTCAACGACCTTCGTGACTTCATTACCTAACGCTAGATCCACGTAACCAACGTAATGTTTGAGAACGGCTGCAAAGCAAATTCTGAAGTACTTACAAGGACGCAACATACTGTCAGAGAGCATGCACCTTCGGTTGTGAGTAGCATGGCAAGCCTCGTGCGTAAGGAAACTAAAGGGCAGGTCTCAAATTCAGAAAGACGATGGAACAGAACTGGCTGTTGGAAACGTGTATGTGTAATATGAGTGCCACGTTACCAAGGCGAATGACGATGCAATGCTGCCCAATGAACATGGATACAAGTCAGACGTGCTAAATGGTGTTCGCGTTCGTTGTTCTGTTTTCACATAACCTGACTTTCTGCTACTTTGGTGTGGTGGTCAAGCTTGTGTGTTGTTTTGATCCGGTGGGCTATGTTGACTAGGACTTCGGTTCTTGCAGGCTCAGTCAAACGGGAGCAACCAGACAAAAAGCATTTGCGCTCATTGTCGATGGTGTCAGTGTGCTGTGTTTTGGTTCAGCTCGATGATTGTTCTTGTCCGATCTGGATTTGTGCATGTGACTTATTTGTTTCTGTCGGTCTTATGTACATGTTTACCTTATGGGTGTAGGGCCCTCGAGTTTGTGTGTAGCTACCGCAATTTGGTTGTTGGTGGTGGTCGGTGTCGTTGCATTTGTGTGTATGTATGTCACCCGCTGCTTCACGGTAAACTCTTTTGAGTCCACTGCTTTGGTTGAAGGCCCTAATCGCTCTAACGTCTAGGTCTGCGTGTCCTGGCAGTATTCTAAGGCCATATAAACAATGACAACACAACATGAACTAAACGAGCTATTGGATCGCCCGATGCCTATCCACCCTTCCGAAAAAAGCAGACAGGTGACGGCTGACTCAGTAGCTCGTATCCCGAGAGAAGAACGGCGCGTTTTCTGGCTCCGCAATCGACCCTGACAACGACAACAGAAGAGTTACATTCCAGAGCACACGTCCACAACAGAAGAGTGCGCTGGCGGAGGAAGCAAGTTGAACTGATGGAGAGCTACGCTGCTCGCAGACAACACAAGGAGTTCTACGATCCGCTTCAGGCAATTTCTGGTCCATCCGTTCATTTTATCAAAGCAATGATTGACGTGAACGCCGGTTCTTCGTACACCCAACCCCAGAATATCACGAAAGTCTGACGCAAGCACTTCGATAGCCTACTAAACCGTCCTGCTAACACTGATTGGGTGACCTTGAATATACTGCAGCAAAAAGCTTTCAAAACTTCACTTGCTCTCGCCCCAGATTTGACAGAAATACACAAAGCTATTGGACAAGTACGAAACGATAAAGGCGCATGTGAAATTGGATTACTAGAGGAAATTTTGAAGAACGGTGGACCAACTTTAGAACGTGCTTATCTTCGGCTCACTCTATTTGGCAGCAAGAATTAATCTCACAAGAGTTCAAGGATGTCTTTATCGTACCTTTGTTTAGAAGTAAGTGTAGCAAGCAAAGCACCGACAGCCATCGGGAATTTAGTCTGTGGAGCCACGCTGGAAAGATGTTGGAAAAAGTCTTACTAAGACGTCTTAATGCGGAAATTTTGGGGGAGAAAACATGCGTTCTGGGCAAACCGTAATACGATCGACAGTGTTCGCTGCTCGAAAGACTCAGGAGAAGGACAACGAACGCAGCCTGCAGCTGTATGCTCTCTTCATGGATTTCTCTAAGGGATTTTGATTCTATGAGACGTGGTGAAAGGTGCTTGGTAAGTTTAGGTGTCCAGGTAATTTTGTCAATTAAATTAGACTGCTACATATCGAAATGAAAGCGATGGCGCGGTCATGTGGATTAACTTCTGACGACTTCGATGTTGTCACTCGCGTAAACCAGGGTTGTGTCCAAGCCCAACCCTATTCCGTGTACACTGGATTACACTGCTTACTGCTGTTACTTAGAACTTGAAGAATGGTGTTGTAGTTGAATACTACACAGATGATCGCTTGTTGAATATTCGACGTTTCAGCGCCCTCAGGCCGGTTACCTAGCTTAACAATGCGCACGTTTCTGTTCGCAGATGACAGGTCGCTGTTTGTACAGAATGAAAAGGAACTTGAACACTTGGTAACAGCTTTTGCGACAGCGGTATACAAATTTGCTTTGAATGTCAACGAGGGTACAATAATTTCTTTTTCTCAGCAATCTTTTAATAGAGGTGCCGTGCCCGCACTTGGAATCCGCACCATTGCAGATACTGCTACTATTTGGGTGGCAATATGTTGACAGATCTGTTCGCAGACCGTCAACATTGGGCAACTAACGTCCGAGAAAGAGCAGCCTGTCGATCTATCTGATAAAGGTGTGAACTTTAAAAGCGTCTGTAGTAACTCGCATTTTAGGCGTAAGCAAATAAACCGGAGACCAAATGGTAGAAAATGGGACGTTACCAAACTGGATAGTACATCCGTCGTGGGAGTGGAAAAAAATACTGAGTAGAAGTTGCGAGGGGTCTAACGGCTTAGTCGGACAGAACAACGGAGGAGGGGCTAGTGGTGACGTTTGACCTATCCATCCTGCTATATGCAGCAGATAGGGCGAAACGACCGGTACAGTATGGAAGCAGCAGAACTGAAAGTATATGTAAACCTCAGCCGAATGTCCACGCATCCAGATGTGTCAGAGAAACAAGGACGGAATAATATTTGACAGAACTGTTAGCAAGAATACTAGTTCACACATAACGAAGCCTGAGGTGAACGATTCAGGGCTCTGAAAGACAGGAAGCGAATTGGAGTGTCAATATAACTGCTAACGACAGTCATAGCTACCAGGCGAGACAGACCTTCATGGGTCTAAATCAAACCAGGCAGGTTGGCAGGCTACAACAGCTTCAAAATAGGACTGAGAGATAGGCTAACAATCATGCACAGACTAGCCACGGCGACGAGAGGCTGACCAAGGTTTGGTCAAAGCAGGGAGATGAACGGAATAGACAGAAGCATCGAGAATGTAGGAAACACGGAGATCGCAGCGCGTTTATTCCCGAATCAGTCGTCAGTCGTGACCTACTCATCAAAACGAACAAGGCCCAAAAAACAAAATACTTCGTCGAATAAAGGCAAGCTTCAATGACTGTTTACAATAATCAGAATTTACACCAGCTGATAGTGTGGGTCGCAAAACATGTGGGACAATGACCAAATAGCTTAACAAATATCCGCAAACATACAAATCCCATACTCACATACCGAACGTAACGTGTTAATTGCAACTGTGGCCGTCCGAACATATTGCAACAGCACGCGATGCACTTCTTCAAGATTTGTAAGTCCAGCGGTCACGTGCGAAGTCCAATTGGCGTGCGGCTCCAAGCGTAGTGTCCAGGGCTGATTGGAATGAACAGCTTTCAGATGGAGCACTTCCTCTTGTACTGAATCAGCCAGACGAGAAAGTAGACGAGCAAGCGCATCTTGGACGCGATCCAACTGAAAATCAGAGAAATGTTTGAAGAAGTGGTAAGAAGCAAATGTAGGTATGAAAGAGTTTAGTATGACAAAGAATAACAGAATCAGATCAGACTGTACGACTGACACAGCACAATCTGTTCATCGGATCACAGGCAATTAACACGGTTTTCACTATATTGTTACTTGCCACTATCTGCAAATCAGTGGTAAACCAGACGACAATACAGGTGTACACGGTGGCATAAGTGAAATGTTTACAGCAAGGAGTGGAAATTACAAACATCGGCTCCGGGCGTCCTATAACATACCGTAAAATCAGAGGTGCATCGGTAGAAAAATTATAAGTCACCATTGCGTAGCGGATGACATTACTTATCAGAATTAGCGGTACTCGAATATATGAGTGTAGAATTCAACACAACTTCGTGGCCAGTTTAAATCTACCAATGAGTGATGACGGACCAGTCCAATATATCGTAGAGTCACAGTCTTCTAAATGCACCAGAGTTAATATCACTGCTCAAAACAGAGGCATTTGAATTATGGGGAGTACATCACCTGACAAAACATTTAACCGGAGAGGTGAAAGTATTGGATAACAAAAAATAATGTTCAAAAAGCACCAGCCAGGAAAATATGAAAACCCTTTTTCTAACAGTAGGAATCACTCAAAGAATAAACGAATGCTAACGATCTACATCTATTCGACAGTTCGATGAGTCAGCTCTTGGATTGGGTTTAGTCACACTCACGCTTCGCATCGGCCGTCGTTGAACCGAACGATCTACAAAACAAGACCGAAGATGTCTATGACATCACACTATTCAACCGTAAACTCTTCACTCCCAAATTGGGATGGCACGATGTTAAGGAATCCCACTTTCCCGTCCAAAATCGTCTCCATCCTCGAGAAAACAATTTTACATAATCAGAATGAGCAGAAATGTCCAGAGTAGTCGAGAGATAGCGTTCGCTCTCTTTTAACATGTACGACCTCTATTCCGTTATGCTAAATGGTGGCTTGACAACGTCAACTACTACTCTTGATAACTGCCCATCTATATGTTGACTGGAGAATGTCTGTAGGTCGCTATGCACCATATAAACACGCTGTAGTTCTCCTCTTGACACAAACGTTGGAGCGGAATAAACTTACCTTTTACACCCGTCTTTTGGTTTGTCTTGAGAGAAATTACCGGAGACGGTCGCCTTATTCTCGAGGCCAAGATTTTCAGTCTTTTATTATGAAGAGGAGAATTCGATTTTTAACAAGCGCATTACTATACCGTGGACTAACCAGCGTGCTTTTTTTATAGAGAGTCTACAACACACAAATATCACATACGGATTTCATGACCGGTACAGATGTCAGTGCTGACGAGATTTCTATATCCCCGTTATACTATGAGCAGTGTCAAGCTGGCTGCTGGTTGATACTGAAGCAGGAGAAATAAACTACTCGCTCGGGTAGACAGAGGAATTCAGCGAGGCAAATAGCCAGTTGCCTGAAGAAAGGTGAGACAAAGAGGATGCATACCTTAACAGAGAGAAGAAATAAAAAACACCAATAGAATGTGGGCGTTCACAACGAAGGCCAGGTTCTATGTGCACACTGACCTTTGCTTGGTGATGTGAACGATCATATACACCAGCGGTTTCTTAAATCACGCAACAAAATTACGCCAGTATCTGGTTTGATGGTTCAAAACGATGGATGTACAAAGGGCTACTCGGTGATTTGGACACAACAATCTTACGGCAACTAGCGAATGGTTCGTGGAATTCAACTCGAGCTCTTGCCCTTTGGCTGGAGGAGTAGCTGATGTAGCGACTGCACCGATTGAGGATTGAACAGTTCGTATTGAGCACAAGGGATTATTTTTTCTTGCGCTTTCAATACAGGTTCCCGTGATGAAAGACGATCAGTTCTGTGGCGCCAACTATTCGAAGGATGGATTGAAGGTTCGGCTCTCTTACAATATAGAATCTGGAATCTGACTGTCTCGGTAGCACAAAAATATCAGAATCTCCCATGCTTCGAAAATGAAAGCCACACTAATTTCATTGTTGGAAGCATCAAAGCTGAAGGCTATGGTGAATGGGGATATCTGCATCACTTAGGTAGGGTGATTCGACGATAGAATGATCGCGAAAAGAAAGCAGATTCAGTTGTTACTGAAATGCTCATCTAAATACGTGGCTCAACGATAGTAAACCCTTCACTCTGCCACCGACTATATCGTCTTATCTGATGTAGAGAATGTACTGTGAAGTGGAAACGCAGAAGAAATCCAATTTTCATCTGAAAATTGATGGATTAAGTAGAAACGGTTATTGAGGTCTCCAAGAACGTACGATGTGTCTGACAGACTCTGCGTTCACGAACTGCAGGTCCACCTACATGACGGAATACGCTGGATAGCAGCTGATCTATTAATACCGTGGGTGCCTCCAAAATTTGATCTTATCCCAAGAGGTGCGGTTTCTTTTTCTTTACAACGAATGAACTAGTAAGATTATTTGAAGGGATTTGATAATGAGGCGGTTTTGTCGGTATCACATACTGAGTACATGTTCCACGATTCCACAATATTTTGCAGGATGGCCTTACTCAAGAATGTTGTAATCGAAAATCATGAGGTAAGTGGTTGAAGGGTTGTGTATTACAACCTGATCATAACGTCCTTAATCCATTCAGTAAAAAGTCCAGTTGTATCCATTTTCCTTTATTTATAGATTCATACCTACGCACTGAAGATTCATTTGCCTATTCCCTTAGGGTTGACGATTTTCGTTCCTTGGAAGCGATCGTTGTGGGGAACATGAATTTCGAGAAATTCCACAAAACTGTCGCTTTTTGCGGATAATCCACATAGTAACACTGGGTAAAAGGATGTAACGGGGTCGGCTAAAATGACCTGGGCATTCCAATTCACTTACGAAACAGCCCAGATCAGTGTACACAAGAGCGAATTGCGTTCACAATTTAGATGAAAACATTCGGCTGTGTCCGGTATAACCTTAATAGCCAGAACTGGAGCGGAGTGTAAGTGGTGGTAGCAAGGAATATACAGTACCGATCAGCTTTAAACGAAGCCGAGTCCAGGACTGGCTGATAATTCTGCGTGAATGTGAAAGGAGCGATCAAATGTAAATGGTGGTCACTTTATAGCAATGTGCATGAAAACTGCCATCCGCCACTCTACCTTGCAAAATGGCGAAAAATAAACAAATATCGAGAGAGACAGCCAGATCAGTACATGAAATACAGTTTCGAAAAAGATCAGCACGGTTCTGAGTTACACAGTGAGGGTCAACTGATATGATGATGAGAAAGGAGTGAATTGAACATAAAAGTGTGCATAGTTCAGATTGGAGTCATTGGCTACAAAAGATGTTTAGCAAGTTCAGCAATACGAGTACAAATAGAGAAGGAAATTAGTTTCTGGAGTCATTGTAGTTGATCTGGTAGCACAACTCTAATCTGGAGGACGATGTCTGGAAACATTATGAATAAGTCAGAAAAGAAAACGGTGGGAACACGGCTGTTAACAGCGGAGGGGGGAGGGGGCGTGCGTGACGAGATGGAATTTGCAAACCAGTTCACCTTCGTAATTAGAAAAACTCACATTTGGATGGAATTCTTGAAGCACGTAGGTGAACTCATTCTCGCCAGACCACGCTTCCGACTGCAGTTGCTTGACTAGACTTTCATGCCGGGCCTGCTCTAGATCGGACCATTCGATTTCCTGTTCGGTCCAAATCGCCTGCAATTGTTTGTGCGCAAGCTATCATCCAGACAAACAAAAGGCGATTACAGGCATGTACGATGCGAGCAGATGGACATGACACACAGAGAACACAGGTGATAAGCCAGTTTGGATAAACATTCACATGAACCATGCGCACGCTGGAGTAGAAATGACAACCGACAAACTCAATTACTTTGGTAATTGTTAGCACTGATGGAATAACTGATGAGGTTACAAGTCGTACAAATGTGGCCAAGACAGCGTTCTCCACCTGACGCTGACATGGCCAGTCTTTCTGTACAGAGTCGAGCAGTTAATGAAAGCGTACAAACGATTATTCGATGCGGCTGCGAAACTTGTTTGATATGAGGGGACTGAAAAGAATACGTCTGTCTTAGGCTGCTAATATCTCTGAATCCTCAGGGCCAGCAAGCCACGTTAGCAAGTCCAAAGTTCACTTGTGTTTAGAGGCGGACAATAAACTTACTTGTCACAGTCCAGTCCAAACCAACCTCGAGATGGCGTACGGAGCGATAGGAAACCTTTTGAATAAGGAGAGGGGAAGATTTTGGACACAACCCAGCTTACCTTCCACATCTCTGGGCTACATGGTTGACACGGTACACAGAGCAAACAGAACAAGACGAAGGATGGAGCCAGCACGAATACAAGACATTTCAATAGCCGATCGAAAGTGGTGGTGACAACCGGTATACTGAAATATTTGGAAGCACGGGCTTCATTGTTTGATGAAGCCATATCCTCTGTCTAGAGAACAACAAAGCATCAATCCAATGAGCGGCGAGATGACTGTACTAATCAACTTGGAAGTGTCGCGTCGACGGGAAAAACAAAAAATCGTTCGAAGGCATACGAGGTCAAAAAAGCTATTCCTAAGCAACTTCAATGTAAGCTAATTTGTTCGCTTGATGAAACTCAAAAGTTTGCTCACCGCCCAATATTCTCCAAGAAAACTTACCTTGGTGTTGCTCTGCGAAGAACATAAATGTTGCATTCGAATATAAACACGATCTGATGATTCAAGGAACCAAACATTTCTCGCCCGAAATTTGTCGCTTCCACCTTAACCGGGTAATTCGTGGACGTAATAACGCACAGGTGCCGACCCCGAATAAATGCACTGAGTTTGTTTCCCAAGGATTTCATATTGCTTCGCATGACCTAAAGCGTCATTACCACCTGCGCAAACGTATGGTACATTTCTTCGATTCACTGTGTCGACCCCCGGTTTCTTACTTAGCAACTTTCCAAATACACTTCAACACTTTACCCTGTGCAAGAGCTAGATTGCTCCAGCCCGGCTTTGGGGTTCACCTTTCGTGCCCTATTTGATCTAAACTAGAGAAACATTCGGGCATCAATGTACTACACAACTACGGAACTCAAACGATAATGGCTTTTTTGGTACCGACTGTGACACTTTGATACATTATTTGATTATTTTTATTATGGTGTAGCATTGTTGTAGTCCAGTAGTAACGAAGTCCGAATAACAATAGCAATATAGCGACCCCTGTCAACGGATGCTGTAACTGCCCCTACGTAAATCTGGGCAACATGGCATATGACCTTGTATGACATATGTCAAGGCACAATTTTTACATTTAAAAAATGGAAACTTGGCTGACTAACATGTTCGTATGTTTGAGTTCTACCTATAGACCTGCTAGTAAAACCTCGCTGATGTTCCATAATGACAGGAACAAAAGTAAAGCATGAACATTTCCATCAAAATTCACTGGCTGGAAAACTCGCTTGAAGATTCAAATAATCAATGTTGCACTCACTCACAGTCACGGAAAACAAGGAACGAAAAGCCGGCTCACCCATATGGCAATGGGTTCCAACCGCAGTTGCCGCGGCTGATCATCTTGCACAGATCCGAACAGCCTCTGCATATGATTTTGTACACCACATGACATAGATCACTTTTGTGATGCAACATACGGATACTCAGGTTAGATTAACACAGCTATACTTAAGGTTGTTCTTGTAAACTATCAGGGTGACTCTGCTGGTGCCACTTCCGAAAGCTAACTACCTATCACAATAACCATGCGACGTTGCACATCAATGGATCTTCAACTGGGAGGATGATGAGATTCGTAAAGGATCCACAAAATGACATAAGAAGACGCTTAAATATCTTTCGTGCATTTGATTTTGTACTGAACAGTGAACAGAAGGTTTCAACCAAACTGACTGACAGGATTGGCAACTTCAAACAGTAGCTAGGTGGTAGTGATGGTGGGATGTGATATACATCTTATCCCAACCGGAATTTCTTTGATGATCAAATCCTTTGAAATCCTGCTTAGGTAGCTCGCATGTGTGCGTCGAATTGGCAGCTGCACTCATCTATTGATGATGTATTTGCGCATGTTCATTACTGTGTCATTTGGTGGACTGCTCTGAGAATGGGCTTAAGTTCGATCCTCATACCTGTGGGTAACATTGGGGTCTGAAAAAAATATGTATAGCTAGCTCCAACGAGTTATTCATGTGGTGCCTTGCGCTAGGCAAGAGTGTTTCTCAACGAATGATAAGGCATTTAGAAAACCATGTGTACGGTGACTGTTTGATTTATGCTAAGTCGACAGCAGAAGGGGGCTTGCCCCAGTTTAAATAGCCAATCAGTGTACGGTACTGAGCACAGTTTTGTGACTTGCTTTGTAGCTGTTTGTTTTATCTTTTCAACAAAGGCGAATCCCTCCGCCAGATGCAGCAACGAACTTAGATAGATGACCGAAGGCATAACTGCCAAACAGCTGAGCATTACCGAACAGCTTTATAAATGAGATGTTCCGAAAGGTTCGACAGTCAACCGAAGTGACGAATTAACTCTACTGACCACTGAGGTGCAATTAAGAAGGCAGGTGGAGATAATCTGAAAGGGCTGTTCCTGAAGCTCTCTCACCAGCAGTGCTAGTGATTGATCCGAAACTTCAGTGTTGATGACTTTATCATTCAGACACACTAGGAACACAGCACCCATCTGGCTGTGAATTAGACACATTTAGCCAATTACTCTTCACCGGCTAAAAATTCATGAACGACAAAAGCACGTCCCTGACGTAACCTAACACAGCTATACGTATTTGCATGCTGTGAATAAAAAACTGAACTCTGGGAATTGATTCCGATATAATGTACGTTTCTGGCCCATGTAACGAATCAATGAACGCTAACATTCAGAAAAACAGGACTTGAACACGTGACCGTCAGTTTGAACGGGACTGTAAAAATATCGTGGTCTGGATATGATGAATTGTACAGTATCACCAAGCGTGACCAACAGCTTCGTTTCTCACGCAATTTTCTGAAAATATCGAACTGCCTACAGATTAGTTTACATGGTGATTAGTGCGATGTGGCGTTCCAGCCGTCCGGGGACGCATACACCAAACAAGTTACGCACATTCCAGGTTCCAACGGTCTACGTCTTGCGCCCATACACATGCCTCAGATTGGTAAACGGGACCTCAGATTGAGTCGCCCATTCAACAGTTTCACTTGTGGGACCAAAAAAGCAGGTTTTCTTGAAGGACCGTACCCGGAGCCTCTGACTCCGAAGTCTGACCTACGAGGCAACAAGATACAAGAATTTCACTAATGACCCAACCCGGTGCCGATGACTTAAAGGTCTGGCTCACTTGGCAATGGGAGAGGAGATCACCCAGTCCAACGGTGCAGTGAATAATAATGTGCGCGAATAATGTCGTGCGCAGTATACATATTGTAAGCTACATCGAACTTCCGAGAATTTGTGCGGGGTTTTTTACCGCACAGAATAATACGCCGGCGGTCACGTCAACCGCTGACTGATTGGAGTGTTCTTTGTTTGAGGGTCAATGTTATAACTCTCTTCTTCCGTGCGCAAAAGACGGCACTGTTGCGACTACAAATATAGTTGAGCTGTGCACTTACACATTCGTGCCTCACTGCTTAAACAACTTTATGCAGTCAGCAGTGCTTTTTTGTCTGTCTGCTCCTCTTTGGACATTCTCACATGGTTGAACCAGGAAGAACTGAAGCCCTAGTCAGCATAACTCTCTCGATCAAAACACCTTGATCAACACGCCAAATTAGCAGAAAAGGTTACCGGAAGCATAAAACTCGCCAAGCTCGTAACATCACAACAAAAAGCACACAAACCAGACAGCATACAACCGTAGTCTAACAGTCAGAAAATTAAAAACCCCTATCTGAAACACCAATTGTTCTCTCGCATTATAAGATTGTAAAGCTTTTAGGACATTCTCAACTTCAGGACACAAATTATCGGGAGGGAGTAGTCACATCGTAACATTAATGACAAGACCAGTGAAGGCTTGAACAGTGGAGTGGAATATTGGATGGGATCGAAACTAAGCTTACTTGAAGAATCTGAGAGGCCTTATAGTGAGCTAATTGAGGATCCGACTGATACAGTTTGGCCAACCCTTTGCTGTCCTCTACTAGATGTCTAATGAAGCGGGACATATTGGCATTAGCGACATTCACCAGATTACGGAATCGGTCGGCGAAATAACTGCGATGCACATCGATGAGCGTTGGCAGGCGGTGAACCGACGGCAACAATGTAGGTTGTTCGTCTACAGACTTCGTCTTCTTTGAGACGGGCTGAAAAAATGGTTGGGAAATAAAAAGCAATAGAATCTTCACTACAACGACTTGCGGGCTGGACACAATAGGACTGCTTGGATTACCGTTCCAAGACTGCTGCGACTGAGAGCTATGGAATGAAATCTGAAAGTCAACCCATAACAAGCAGGTTGTAAATTTGAAAGCGGCGTACCACATTGCGATAGAAGGCAAAAACATTCATTCTTGGAAAAACAAATGGACGGGGATATAAGTCCTTGCAGATCTGATCAGCACAATCTATTCTAGTTGTACTGCCCCCGACCAGAGCAACAAAACTTTAACAAACATGCACTATCTGAGTAATCATTCGTCCGGAGTGAATAAAACCATTCACAACTGCTACGGACGTCACGACCCACGTCGTCCGCTTGACCTTAAGTGAATATGGGTGGTAGTTTATTCAATCAACATTTTTCATTCTTCCCTATGTGTTTCATAAGAAGTCAATTATACGAACAGCTGTTTTCGGTGATTCCCATTGTGCTTTTACAATCACATGCGTTGTATATGAGAACTGGATCAAGTCAAAGGGATCATTAAAATCATACACATGTTGGACAACGATTTAAAAAAATTGCAGAAACGAAACCTAAAAATTGGACTCGCACGATGGTAAACTCCAGTAACATCCGAGCGGCACACTTCTAGGGCTTTATTAAACACAGAATACGCTAGGTCTTGAACAAGAAAGCCGGACACATAATCTAAATAGTCCACAAAACAAGATGGACTTCGTTGATGAGCGTCAACAAATTAACTTCATTCTTAAAAGACCTACTGCATACAGGATGTACAAAAATAAACAGGTGAATGACGTAAGAAGTAAACACTAAATGCCTTACTTCCACTTTCGCATTCGGCTTTGCCAGAGTCAGAGATGGTGACGGCGAATCCGGTGGTCCTGAGAAAAAAATATACACGACACATGCTGGAGTTCGCCAATCAGATCGATGTGTATACCGTAAAAGTTGAACCAAACAAACCGTAGAGTGTAACTGTGTATTGTACAATATGGCCAGTTCCTAGGGCCGGAAGGCTGTTAAACTTTACAGAAGAGTCATCAGAATTGAACTTTTTATCAGAAAACAACAGGCTACACAACGCTCTATCAAGTAATAGTTACATACTGATTAGACCATAGAAACTTGCACGGAAAGACATCACTGGAAAAACTTAAAAACATGAAAGCAGTCCTGAAGATGACTTCGTGACATTGGCAAGCGGATAAATACATTCCACATAAGGTATGTGCTGGCTATGGCCAAAACAGCATGACAACGTTACGATGTGAGTGACTCATTATGCTCACCCTCCAATCAAAACAATACTGCGACCGATTTTAAACCGTTTTTGACGGATCAGGAACGGACGAAGTGAAAATTCGAATTAGTAGTGCCATTTCTACTAATCAACGTCTTTATCCTCACATAGGTCCACAGCATCACGCGTGTTACTTGATGTTTCTGATTACCAAGTTAAAGTACCGTGTCGCAGGTTGAAAAAAAATGTACCATGAATAGAAATCAAGCCTTGAAAGGGCAAGAGGTCAATACAAAAATATCTAATGCAAATTGAACGCCAGAAAAATTCACAGGTAACTTCCGCTTGTTCCATATCAGAAAGCTGATAACGGGAAACTATTTTTGAAAAAGATCAGGGCAATGTGTGAGGTCTATTTGTAAGTAACCAACTCTAACACGCAGTGAAGTTCGGTTTCCAGTTACACGAAAGTCATACGAAGTTCACTGGCAGTTCCTCGAAGTCACAACGAATGAGGCTGATAATGAGTGCTTTCTTGTAAGGCAACGGAATTCAGATAAACAGCTAAATCAAGCTAAACGATATACAAAGAAGTTGTTTGTTTCAGAGATACGCCTCAAAGAGAGATCGACTGGGAATAACTAAACTATCACAGATCGACAGAAAATCAGACAAACATAGGCGTGTGAAAAGAGAGACGTCAATATCAACTCAAATGAGCGAACCGATTCTGCTCCAACAGTCACGATGATCGCAGTATGCCGTGTTACATAACCTAGATGAGGTCTGCATGCGTTCATTCATAATGACAAAGCGATTGACCGGAAGATACCGTAGATCGATTGGTTGCTTGCCATAAAAGTGAAGTGGAATGACTTAAAGAAAAAAAATGGCCGAAAAGGATAAGGATAAATAAACACAAAGCTAGGCTGCATCAGAAGTGTTATGGATGCAAGCGTGCTACTGACTGCGACATGTTACCCTCCCAGTTGGCATTCCTAACAAGTGATTTGAGTGATCACGAGAACCCAAATCCGGTAGACGACATCTAACCGCTTGACTCAACGGAACAGCCAGTTCATGACGAGACCGCAGATTTTCCCAAAATGTTGGTAGTCTCAACAAATAAAAATGACCCCCACAGAAAACAATCACCTGCCATACAGAGTGCATGATCTAAACATTACAGACTGCAACTGGGTTGCTTGATCAACTGGTCGCGTACCCAGAGCGCTCCCGAATACGCGCTGTCGAACAGCCGTGTTACCCACGTGATCATCCCACTTGAGATGGGATGACAGGCGGAGACAACGACGGTAAAACACAGCAAGTATGATGACATCTTCGTTGCGAACAGGCCACGCTTCCGAATCATAGAGCAAAACAGGACGCGTACAAAGATTAAGTACCCTTCCTTCATTGACAACCGAGCGTCTTTTCGATGCCACATATGACGGGCGCTGGCAAAAGGCAACTGGTTCTTGCTGTCCTCACTGATATCTCATGGACAATATTGCAGGTTTAAGAGAAAGAGCCACCAAAGCATGTGAAGCTGCCCTTACACTGGCTACAGGAAGGAACGTGAGTGTGGGATTGGCTCAGTCACGAAGCGCCAACTTGTAAATTGATGGTATGAAGTGCAAGCCATAAAGTTCAGTCAGGTCATCCATCTTGTCTAACATGATCTGCACACCTTCAACAGTAGAGCTATAGAAGACAATGGCATCTGTGTATTCTAGGCAAGTTGTCTTAACGACGGAAAGGTCCACACCAAGCTCACTGGATTTCCTGTGTGCATCCCAGAACGTCGCCCATGACAACATTGATCAGGAAGCGAAAGATCGGACACCCACAGCGAATAACACTGGGGGTGCTGAGCACACGAGACAGCTGTCCATAAAGTCGACCACTACCTGCAAGGGACAAACAGTGATTTTAACAGAACTACCATAGTTCCCCGGAACACCTATAAGGAGATAGTTTCAGGGAATGTTATGAGCAAACGAATCGAAGGCAGACTTTAGGTTAAAAAAGGGGGCAACCATAGGCTTCACAAAAATGAACCGACAAACCAGTAACCCTCGTTTGACAAAAAAGTGCCCTTCACATACCTGGCTTGCCCTGGGTTTAGTCAGCCGACGTAAAATTGGGCCAGGAGATAACCTGGGCGCCATAAAAACTAGACTGATGTCTAAGTAGTTGTCATACACACCTCGAGTCCTCTTCTGGAAAACGGAAATAACCACTGATAAGCACCAAGCACGAGGAATCTCAGATTCGATACTGTTTTCCACTATCCATGGAAAAAGATGTAGAACAAAGACATGGTCAGGGAGTTTTGGTGCGCCTCAACAAAGTAGACTATAGGGCTACCTATGCCCGTTTCAAATCTAGGTGATTGCACCAAAATGCACGATAGTCTATCATCGTGGCGCCACATTCAATTTGTGCTCGTTGTAACGCATTTCGCTGTTGTGTGATTGACGCCATTTTGGTTCTCGTTTGAGTAAGTTGTGTGCATGACTTACTGGGCCTCTGGCTCATGCTGTTTCGGTTTTTGCTACCATTCCAGATTCTCGCTGTGCTGCCGTCCTTCAGAGAGACGCTGTTCCTCAGTGCTTCCACTCCGTCGCACATTACACCGTTGCTGCGATGAACAGAGTGGTCATCACGTGTTTGAATTTGACACTCAAAACATACAGATTATGAGGTGCACATACTTGTAGCCATCGTGAGACTGTTGTCAGCGCGTTGTGTGTGGACAACAAATATGTAGCAAGACGAAGGAATAGAACATTCAAATCACTGGTTAGCAAGATGATGTCTGAGTGCTAAGTTTACTTCATGATGTACTTGAGAGTAGCACAAAACGCTCTCTTTGTGGCATCTAACCAACTGCGTTGAAGCTTGCGCTGATATGGTGGATACAAGACGCTTTTCTGGTTGGAAAGACTAGCCCGACGTACTGAGTCTGAAAGCGCACAAGCGATTGTTTACTGGGATCCAATCAAGCAGCCACCGCTCAATGTGATTCCCACTCCAGCGTGACCAGAAATCCCAAAAGAGAAGCGTGTGGATGGACGGTTATATAGAAGTGAAGTCGGGTGAACAGCAGTGCCAGAATCGTTCATCATCTCCTCCGAAGCAGTACACATTGAGTTCTACATCTGAGAGAATACATACAAACGAACTTGCTGACCTACTCGTCTGAGGGGAGGGGGGTTAAGACCACCGATGGTTACCGGTTGTCTTGGCTTTAAAAAACGAGTAGCACCCGAAAGTTTGGGAAAGTAAAAAATTGGTAAGCAGAGTAGTAAATAATTTATAACAGCTGAAATTTTCATTCCAGGGAACGATAAATTTCGGGAGTTCCCGGTCTAGAGTAGATCGCCTGGTGCGAATCTAATTTTCCCGACGGTTTCGAAAAGATGCGCACGAAGGTTGGCACGATCAGTAAGTGGAGGTTCCTGTCATTCTCTAGAACAAGGCAAACCTTCAAAAGCACATGCTGTATACTCCGTCTTCAGGAAAGGTGGTCGCACCAAACCCGCAAAGTAAAAGCCAGCTGTCCTTTTATCTACTGCTTCAAAAGTCGTAGAAATTACTACTGGGAACCATTCGTGGGACTACACTCCACACTGTGCGCTATTGTCTGATGGCCAACATAGAGTACGAAAGGGATTATCATGTTTAAGTAACCTACCAGGGGCCACCGGAAAACTGACTGAAGCAGTTGATGGAAGCGGGCCAGCATGAGTTTCTCCGAAGCACTTCAGAAAATTAATCAATCAATCATATATGTGGAACCTGACCACTATGACATAGACGGCCTTCAACTTCCACGGCTCATGGAGTACCGCAAAAATCGATAGCTTGAAATAAAAGCTAATGGCGTTTTGTGACTGATACTACGCAACAGGTGGCCTACTTAGGGGTTCCATTTTTTAAGACTCCTGCTATTAAAACACCACAGCCTCTAACATGATAGACGATAAAATGAGTTGTTCCCATACCTGAACGGTACGGCAGAGGCGAACTCGCCTTAACACACAGAGTTATGCATCAACCGTGGCATCTCCTGAAACGCGCCTTTACACCCGCCGAGAGCGCGACACCGAATAAGTCGTCCGAAATGTAAAAATGTTTTTTTTTCAGTCTGAAGCACTCTACCCGAAGCACTCAAGAGAGCGTCATCAATATAGCACTTTATATGAGATTTTGAGATATGCACTTATAACGTTATTTCCCAAACAACATGGCTATCTGGGAAATTCTGAGGTGGTGCACAACTTCTAATGCCAACGCTAGCAAGCAGCCGCCTGTTGAAGCGTGCTTGTTTCAGACTTGAGTGCCCATGTCGAAATTCTACTAATTTTGTCACACGTTGTATTTCGTAGTTTGATGAACACTACTGTTTGCGAAGGGAACATCTTTGGTTCGGAAAACTGAGATACAGTTTTGGGCTAATCAACTTACTCAATGGTTGAGATTGTAGCAACAAACATGTGGCCAGCTTGGACATAGCTTCTTCGGTTACAAATGTTTCTCTGATACAGACCGTTGATGTACTTTGTCCATATAATGACTCAAACAGGATTGCCTACGCTTGGGTTAGAACGGCTACCGTTACCATGCACAGCGAATGTAAAGTTCTATTTCAAGAGAACTGGCTATACATAAATCGACGGTGTTGCTATGGGCAATCCACACGATCCACTACTCGCCGATACCTTCGTTGCCCATCTGGAGCAGAACGCAGATGCTGTTATCAGTCAGGCTCATTTCTACCGGTGTTGTATTGACGATATGTTGACATTTACCGACACCAAGGAGATGGCAACGAGTAAACTTGATTCAATGAACGGATCAAATTCCAAAATTAGCTTTACCGATGAATACGAACTGCATTAAACCCTGGCGTTTTTGAATATCCTTATGAAACGCCAGAACAACGGCTTGGTACTGCGGTCGATCTACCGGAAACCCGTTTGGACTGGGCATTACCTGAACTTTCACCGCTTTATGAAGATCCCGTACAAGCAAGGTCTAGTGAGAACTTTGTTTTATTGTGCAAAAAGAACCTGTTCGAGAGAAATACTTACAAAAGAGATGTCATTGCTGGAAATCACGCCCAGAGAATGGCTACTTATTAGAAATTGCGGAGAAATTGAGCAAACAAAAAGCGGCTGTCGCGACGGCTTCAATAGCCTTCAAACTGAATGTCTACCACCGTTTACTTTACAAGGATGATAACATTACTACTTTGTTGAAAACTCGTCTCACGACAGCTATGGGGCGCACGTCTTATGCAGCCCAACTGGTCATGTTATTAACCACCACCCGAATCCCAACACGACCACTGAAAACAGATAAATGCTAAATCTTACATCACTTATGAATTCTCGTGTGAGTGCCGGGTCAATTGCATAGGTAGAACGGAGTGGTGGCTACACAAGTGAGTCAACGAACATTCGAAAAACGCCCATGGATAGCACAATGTCAAACTCAAGTCACAAGGAACTGGCGTCACAGATGGGTCGGGACTTGTTGACATGTCGACTCCAATTGAAGGCCCTTCGGATATGTTACGCAACAAAAATCGAAGGCTTCTCCGGTTCGCAGAGGCGGTAGCAAGCAACGAACTTAAGCCACCTCTCTGCGCACAAAAAGATTTGTCCATCAGTGTCAGGCTCCTCTGGTAACTAACGCGCATTCGTGTGTGTGTGCGTGGGTTTGTGCCTGACCTTTTCTGCTACCTTGACGTGGTAGTCAGGCTTGCGTGCTGTTTTGATCCGGAGGGCTGTGTTGACTGGGACTTCGGTCCTTGCAGGTTCAACCTTGTCAGATTGACCAAAGGGGAGCAGCCAGACAAAAAGCAGATGCGTTCGCTGTGAGTGGTGACTGTGTTGTGGCTCCGTTGGGCAAGATGCTTGTTTGTGCCTGGACACTGTATGTCTGTCTGCTAGAATCGTGTGTTTAGTGTTACTGTTCCTGTGAGTGAGTGCTGGATTTGTTTTGTTATGGCTGTCGATCCTCTCCTTGGTGGTTGATGCTGCCGCGTCTGCGTGTGTGTGTGAGTCACCTACTGTCTTGCGGTTTAGGCTTTTTAGTCAAAGGCTTTGGTTGAGGGCCCTAATCGCTCTCCTGCACAGGTCTGGGCGTCCTGGCAGTATCCAAAGCCCATACATACAATGATCATACAAAATAAACCAAATACCATACTGCATCAACCGTCGCACAGGATAAACCGGGTCGCCCTATCTGCTGCACATGGCAGGGTGGATAGGCGAAAACATGCTACTGCCA